>JANRGW010033985.1:35394-58300 GCA_024733675.1 Psilopsiagon aymara | reverse complement strand
GGGTGGTGAGGCACTGGAATGGGTTGCCCAGGGAAGTTGTGAATGCTCCATCCCTGGCAGTGTTCAAGGCCAGGTTGTACATAGCCTTTGGTGATATGGTTTAGTGTGAGGTGTCTCTCTCTGCCCATGGCAGGGGGCTTGGAACTAGATGATCTTAAGGTCCTTTCCAACCCTAACTATTCTATGATTCTATAAGGTAAAGTATTCTGTATACAGAACAATACACATGGCTGTATGAATACGTACTTAACTCTTTTGAAACATGCAGTGAAGTCCTACAAAAAGTTTCTGTGTTACAGGACTGATAGCTTGGGCTTATGCTAACCTGTATTTGATGAAGGCCACTCCAGTAAGAAGCACCTAACTTCCCACCCTTTGGTCTTGCCAGCCAAGAAAGAGACTGCTCATTTTCCTAGAGAAATTCTGCTCACCTCTCACCATTATTCTCAGATAAGTCCAACAAATACTCCTAACGCTCATGTAATGAAAGCAAATTTTTCTGCTTTGCTGAAAAGGCAAGTGCTAAGTGCTAAGTGCTCAGTTTCAGTGCTAAGGTTCTCTGCACCCCACTAACCCAGTTGCTAGTCAAAGTTTTTATTGCTAGGGCTTCCCAAATGGCACAGACATATTTCACAACTCATACTGTGCCTATGAATGAGGGAATTGATCCTCCCTTATTGCAAACAGCAAAGCTGGTCAAGAGCTCTAGCCAGCTCTAGGTTGTATTTGTCAAGTAGAGGTCATTAAATGCCTAAAACACCTATTTTTAAAGGGTTTCCTACTCTTCCCAGCCAAAACCTTGCTTCTGTTCTCTATTGCCAGGGTTTGCCCATTTCCACATCTCTTACTAAATGCATATTACATTTCAGCTATTGAGTTCTTCATTTAACATCATGGTAATGTACAGCAAAATTTAGCAGCAACCTTAAACCACGACATACAGAAATCAGTCAATGATGCTAGACTAAAATGTTGCAATTAATAAAGGCTTTTCCCCTAACACATTGGTTTTTTTCAAAGCTCACTTGGAAATATATTTTAGAGACATGTTAATGAAACACAAATCCAATAAGATGGGGAAAAGGAAACAAAGAAAGCAAAACCAAGGTAGGTGGTGTCTGAAGCAAACCAAAACACCTGTGGTAAGTTAGTAATACTAGAAGCTCACTCAATACTGCATTCCCTTTATAAGGCACAAAAGGGAATACTATACAGAGAACAACAATCCATCACAGCTGGCAATGTGAGTTTTGAAAAGCATTTTGGGTAAAGGTAACCAAATGTACTGACAAAGATATCTGTCATCTTTGAGGTTATTTGCTAAGCACAGACAGAAGGAGTTACAACAATACACGTGCAGTAAGGTGGCTTTTATTAGTCCTTATAAATTCACTTCAGCATCCTAAGCTTTGTAACCATATGTATGCATTGGGCCTTTCACTTCCAGGACTTCCTTACTATCACCAAAGCAGAGCAAGTGAGAACAAAGTACACTTCTCACATGAAGTAAAACACTAATGTAAATGTACTCTTACAGAAAATTATGAGACTTAGAAGGAAGATGGACATCATTTAAACCCTAAATTCACTAGAATGACTAACATAAGCAGCTGTATGTCCTATTTCACTTCTCATCTTGTCTCTTCAAGAAATTTTCCATTGTGTTTGCTCCAGTCACTGTCTGTTACTAAGAACAGAATTTTAATTCAACAAGAGCAAGGTAATTAGGCCAGCAGCCATGCTATATCCAGTTTTTCCAGGCTAACCTTGTCAAATCTGATCATTCAATTTCTATACCCAGAATAGTCTTACTTTTGAATATGAGACATTATTCTTTGCTACAACTGATAGAGATAAATCCACTTCAACAAGGAAAAGAATTCAAACAGAATTTATGGGAAAAACTCACATGCAGTCACTCAATCAACACAGAAGAGTTTGAAAAAAATTCCATCAACAGAATGTTGGGGTAACAACAGGAAAAGACCAAACTCTGGTGAATCCAACACTGATGTGTTTACTGAAAATGACAAATATTCTAACTTTTGGAGGGTCCACAAGAACTAAATACCTGCCTAGTGGTGTTACAGCCTTCTCAACAGGCTAATCCTGCCATCATTTCTGTGTGGGCAAAAATTACCATCCCCTTCTACTAAGTGAGCTTCTAAAAGAGTTATTCAAACTATCTTTTCAACAGCTTGAGAAAATTCATTGATGTTAGGCCCTGAAACACCTCTTAAACGCCATGAAAATAAATATTCTTTTTGAAGCATAACAGTGCTGTTATTATTCTGGAATTAAATTCAGGAAGATATTCAGTAAAACTTCTAATATAGACTTTTTCCAATCACAGCAGTCCTAGAAGAAGGCCATCAAGACTGACACTGTGTTGAAATTTAGAGTAGCTAGAAAGGCTCCACTATACGTTTCCATATAAACATTTTCTGAGTAAATAAGTTACACTCCAAGTGAACAGAATTGAAAACAGGTATATAAAATTACTTTCCAGCCATCCCAATCTAGGGAAGATAATCCCTGATTTTTAGTTAAGACAAAATGCTTTTCTCTGTTCTTGAAAGAATTATTACACTCCCCCAGTTTTCACTTACATTAAAAGTAATGCTCCTATTTCAAGTCTTACCTGCCTCCCGATGGCAAATAGTAATGTTCACAGAAGTACAGTGAATTTGCCCTTCCACAAGATTAATATAATTTTTATCCAGTTTTGCTCATCTTTCTGATGAAATATTTTCTCTATTAATTAAGAAGGCTTTGAATGATAAGAAATGGATTCAATAACAGAAATCGGAGAGCCAGACTATATTTCAGCTGTTTTTCTCTATGGACAAAAAGGGGCGCCTTATAACAGCAATATTATCACATACCTGTATTAAAGTTTTTATTGGTTCTTCAAGATTTTTCACAGAGGAGACTGAATTCCATTCTAGTTCTCTTTGTGGTCACTCATTTTCAGCAAAGAGAGATGATAGGAGTGATGAACAGTCTTCAAAGGTATTTTTGAAGGTTTAACACAGGACTAATTGAAAAGTAAATGCAGGTGAAGCAGCCCACTGTATGGCAATGATTCTATTGCGTATTTTCACTAATGCAAGGCTTCCTCACCAAGTCACGGACCTCCTTTGTCAACATGGCTGTACACACAAGATTGATTAGCAACATGCATGCAACTCCTGGCACATGCTCAGAACTACCTCATTTCTGAATTGGTCAAGGAAGGACACAGACTGTTATACAACATGCATGGTTAAATTTAAATTATACAAAGGTTTATTGACACTGTTTATAAACTCTATGACTCCTACTGAAGTCAGCAGCCAAATCCAAGTCAAAGCATAGAGCCTGTTTGTTTTCTTAGTAACTTACAAGCAGCTAAGCTCATGCACATACTTCTCCATAAAAAAGTATTTGGCATGTAAGTTAACAGACAATATTTAAATTGTTTATTTGTCTGGCCTTAGCTTGTGGCCATACAAGCAAGAGAAGGTGCAAATTTTTATCTTCCACAGTTGTAACAGTTTAAGTTTTCTTCCTATATGTCTGCTTGGACTTTCTTTTAAATTGGAAATACAAAAAAAAACCCACTAGTACATTCAAGATGCTGAGACAATCTACATTCTACTTTCAGTATTTGGCAAAACTAGTTGGGAGAGTGGGGGAGAATAAAAAGCAGGTGAAGGAGGGTTATAGGTATGTTGAACCATTGAGCCACTTTGCCCTGTCTATGGCTGTCAGAAAATTCAGAACGATCTCTAACTGAACACAGTTCAGCTCAGGTAGAAATTCACTGAACCAGTATGATCTCAGACACAAAGCTCTAATTAGTATATGCTTGGCAGGTTCTCTGAACAACTGAATATATAAAAGAAGTCATTGATACTACTGGGATATTTTCAGCCCTCCCAAATCTGGGTTGCTGGCAGGAGCAAAAAGCCCTCTTGCTCCTGTTATGTTCAAATTGGTTTGTATTTATAGTAGTTCAGCATAATAAGTATCCTGCAACCTAGAAGGGCGAAAATATTCTATCTGAATGCTCAGTCAATTTCCATTTAAGCAAAGGTCTTCTGATTGTTCTTGTTTTTCTGATTTGTACATGACACAAAACCACAACTTTTCTCCAGAAGTTTTTCTAACATTATAACCTTCCTGGATTCACCCTGTTCACAGCAAGTGTTACATAAAACAGTACTACCATTCATTCTCATAACCTTCTCAATTTTCTAGTTATTTATTTTTTAAACAGATGTGTTTTCTGACTATAACTGTAGCTAGGTGTTCAATTTCACAGATGTTCCCTATGACCAGCATACTCTGCCCACCGCTTTTAAAAACCTCCCTCTCAGTTCCACTATGCTTACCAGTCTAACAGGGTAGCCATTACCTACCTACACTCTACAACACAACAAATGGGGAAGGGAAACTTGGGCAACACGCAATAGCCAGTCATCTGCTTTTGTAAAAGTGCCATAGCAGCTTTAGCACTCAACAGTGCTAAATAAAATAAATATAAATAATTTTAAAAAGAATAAAATAAACCTTCATTTTTAAGTTTTCACAGGATGAAAAAAAAAAAACAAACAGGATTTTCTTTTTCCAATTGAAATAAAGTCACCTACCATCACTTCATCTAAGAAGGGGAAAAAAAAAAATAGAATCATCATTCTACTCGGAGCCCCAGAGTTTCTCAGTCAAATAATCTCAATTCTCTCTAGAAACAGCCCCACTGGAGTACCCCAAGGGAGCTGTTATTCAACACTACTGTGGCTGGCAGAGCCTATCCTTATTACCACATGGTGAGATTCATCTAACCTAGCTTTAGACATCAAAGTTTAGACATTTAATTCTAAGTTTGTCACTGTAGGCTCTTCTATGAGCCCACAATGTTCCTCAATGGAGAGAAACAGGTCCCTCCAGGGTCCAAGCCATCTGACCTGCCTATTTTAGGCTGAGATAAACCACTCTGTTAAGGTGCCCATTTTTCCTCTATTGACTGTAAAGTGAATCTAAGGGTGACTTCCCCAGACTTTGATATCTACATTTCTAGTGTCTCAGTGAAGGCACATGAATTTCACGCCCAATTTTCAGAACTCAAAGCCAGCATTTCTGACAAATTAGTAAGGTTAAGCATCTGTTCCTCGAGAATAAAATTTTCACACCAAATTCCCAAATTATTTTTCAGTTGACTTTCTCAATTCTATCCCTCATAAAAACACTCTCTTGATTTTAATCAGTCAATAATTTCAAGTCAATAGTTTCAAGCCAATAAGTTGACACAGTAAAAAAAGGAAAATACAAGGCAAAAATGAGTTTGACTCAGCGGCAGCAATAACGCTTTGTTTTTTTCTGTCCTATTCAGACCTGGCTTCCAGAAGATAACTTTTCTGAATCCATTAGTGAAGCATTTTTGATATATTTTTGTTATTATAAACAAAAATGCAACAAGCGCCTTTCATCAGTAACTACAATTTTTCTGCCCAACAGTCTGACATTAAGTTTCAATTTTTAGATTTAAACCTTCACAACTTCACAGCAACATACAAGTTAAGTACAGGACACTGCTGATAGACAAATCGTTCTGTGCATCTCTCTTTCATAACAGAGGCCTTCCAGCTACACATCTTTCCCATGGGATAAGCTAATGTTACAAATCCAGAAAGGTCCTTTCAATTATTTTTTTTAGACAGATGATCCATTAGGGCAACACTCTCCATTAGCACTGTACTCACAGATATATTCCATACCTTAAGGCTAAATGAGCCCTCAGATAGAATCTAATCCACCATCCATCAGAGTTTTACTTAAGACAGTCCTCTATGTTTTTCCTTTAATAACAAATTCTTACCATATATGTCTTTTTCCACCAATGTATTCCCATCTCTTTCTCTCACCAGGTTCTGTAATACATAAACATAAAATGTTCCTTTAAGAATTATATTATGACACCATTTGCATATTTTTTCTTCCTTTTTAAAAAAGTTGTAACTAATAAAATAACTGTTAGAATGGTAGTTAAAATAATATACAAGAAAAAATGGGAAAAACAAAAGAAAAACTAAAATTAAACACTATTTGCTACTAATGAGAGCTCCTTTATAAACTCATTCATTTTTAATACACCACAACCTATTGCTAAATAAAGTAAGTTTTGGAATATGACCAGCCAAAACAATAAAAAAAATTAATCAGCTTCATTCAACTCAATCCATTTATTCCAGTCTGCCTAACCTACAATATCGCTCTATACTGTGTTGCTACAGTGCAATCTATTTGCTAAAAAAAGTGCCTACAGCAGTCCATTGAGTTATTAGGTATCTGATTACTGATCTGCTTGCAGTTACCCTGAGGCAAGTTCTCCTCTCCTGCTCAGCTCCTGCAGAATCCAGATCCCAGTGTGTGCAAAGCTGTGCTCAATGGACATCTAACCAAAACTGGAACTGTCATGTACTAATTCCTGTTCACTCACTGAATTTTAGCACATTTTAGACACTGTTACCTTAACTACCTGCAGCCAGATGCTATACTTAACAGTAGTTTTAGTGAAGCACTCTGCAATTTTTTTTGCCATGGTCCATAACAAGGAATCCCACAAAGGAAGGTAGTTGAAGCACAGGCTTAGCTGAAAGTCCATGGCTGATCTCAAATGGCAATGCTCAGTGTTTTTCTCAGCAACAACTGGAGTAAATACACTGCAAACGTATCTAAAATGTAAATAACTAACAAGGTCTTTCTCAAGCAAATGTTCTATTTAGCTGGCAGCATAGTTATCATGGGGAATCACTAGCACCACATGCTGAAGGTTAGAGACCAGACAGAATAAACTCCTCATTCACCTGAATAGTGAAAACATCACCTGTTACATAGAAGACAGCATGTCAAGCACTGTTCCAAAGCACAGCCTTCAAAGCAGTCAGAAAATTCCCCAAGAAGCAGGCACAGCAATGTCTAATTGTTAAGGTGGTATTAACCTGTATTAACTCTGTCAGACTCTGGCCAGTCCCAAAAGCAATTAGGCACTGTATTGCCTATTTAGGGGATTCTGTATCCCTGTGCTCCTTAACAGACCTATCAGCTGAATTCAACAATTATACAAAACTTCAGAAGGCCAAGCCTGAAATGGCTCCTATTCGCATCAGATCAAGCCTGAAGAACCCATATCTGAAGTCTTAAGATAGTGTGAACTCTCACAGCTCTTGAAAAAGCACTTAAATACAAAGTCTGATTCCTCACCATATCTGAAAGTGCCATCCTACTTTTAGGAGACCAAATCTGAAAGAGCCAACAAGTTTAGAGGCAGAAGTAGTTGTATTTACCCCAGCAAGGGCCCTATAGACTGTCAGGGGTCACTACGGGCAGCCAGCTAGCAGTTACTAGGCTGTAACTGTACAGCCCAGAGTAAACTATGGAAATGTGTACTGATAGAGATCATCTAATTAAAGTTAACAACTGAACTTGACAAAATTGAGTCGTTTGTCTGAAGGTGTCTCGTTCCAACATGTTTCCAAATCCCTGAGCTCTGTCTCTTGAAGCAGGTGTTACATTCTCTGAACACTAATGCACCATCAAATATTTTCCTTCAGAAGAGCAACCACTATTTTGTTGATAGCTTCATTTTTATAGATGAGTTTAGGTTTGATTCCTCATCATGCTCTCAATTGAATAGTAGCTAATGGCATAAATATTTCAAGTAAAAAAACCCAAATGTATTGTATTTGTAATATACACAGCAAAAATGAAGACTATGTTTCTGGAGGATGGGGGCAAGATGCAGAAATTGCTTTTCAAATGCACTGAAAATAATAACCATTCTGCCATGATGCTGAGACCTCTCACAGCAGGGTAAGTTTATATTACCAAGATATAAGGTCCTGAGAAAGCAGATTTATAGGGGGCATGGTGACACTAATTAGAAATCCTTATGAGTGTCCATAGAGCACAACATAAGGGCATTGAATGAGTCCACAAAATTAATCATAGGCATTTGAAAATGTTTACCCACATGCTATGGTTCGGTTACAATCAGTCAAATTTTAGAAGCAGGTATCTAGTTTATATATCTGGTAAAGCTCTGTGTTTTGGGCTATTGAGGAGAGAAAAGAGGAGGCGGTACCTCCCAGGTATACGTGTCCTATAAATCTCGCCACTTGGAACCCTGGCTCTCATAATCAAATAAAATGCCTTGATATAAAATTAATAGCGACTCAGAGAAAATACTTTTTCTGATGGGTGTTGGGAGGTACTGGCATAAATGAGCGAATGGTCTCTGTTAAACTTCTAAAAGAAAAAGTTCTAAAGCAATTTGTCCCCACTGCCCACCTTCTCCCCCAAACCAAAGTGCTTTCATGTTGGCAATACCTCAACTAAAGTAAAGACATGAAATAAAATTTGGCCCCACTGAGATCAATAACAAAGTTTCCAGCGAACTTGCTGGAGGCAGGATTTCACTTGTGGAGAGCAAAAGATCATCTCAACCAAGATTTTCTACCCCTTGCTCCAATCTGAGATCAAGCGTGTTCATAAAGTGATGACTTCAGGATAGTTAGAACTGACACAATCCATAATCTGATTTTCTTGTGCACGCTCAGGAAAGTGGGCTGCCTGGTTTAGGCAGTTTGCAATCTAAAACCAAAATATGAAAAAATTTATGACTGAGCCACCCTTTTAAAGAAAAAGGCACCTCTCATAGGCGCAATCATTGCACTTGATGGGTGGAAGCTGTTCCCAAATGAAGAAGAAAAGACCAGCCATATAAAAGTTTTACATTTGGCAGCAGAACAATATGTGTTTCACTTAGTAATTTTCAGCCCTATGAAATGTTATTAAAGAATTTCACTTCATATAAACAGATATGCAAGCCACAATATTTTTCATGCAAAACACGTTAGGAGAATGACAAGATATTATTCTGGACTAACAAGTCTAGAATTCAGCTCTACAGAGTATATGAAACACTTAGCAGCAAAGAAACAAAACCCCCATATACTTCATACAGCACCAGTATTAATTATGCAATGTTGCAAGAGAAGGTTAAAAAAAGCCAAAAAAAAAAAAAAAATATTGCCCCTTAATCTTTAAATTTGCTGCCTTAAACAGAAAGTATTCCACCCTTTTTTTAGCAGAAACAACTAGAAATAATGTTACAATGCTTTGATGTAGGTTCAATAAAAACACAAAACCAGAAAATCCCTATATCTGAACAATAACTTAGGTCGATGTTTACTGAATACTACCTAGAACAGACTGCAAATCAGAAATATGAAACAGGACTTTTTAAAACAATTCCAAGCAAATCCTATATTCTTTAGTTTTGAACGGAAGTGGAGAAGAAACTGATGGATTTTCTTGTAGATGTGTAATTTTAACATGTAGGTAAGAAGATAATTGTGACAACTGCTTCCCCCTATCTTGATAAGCAAACCTGGAAACTTTAGGACCTGACCAAAGAGGCATCAGTGACTATGAGCAGATGGAAGAAATCACTAGTCTTTCCCAAAGATAAGCTCCTAACCAGCTTCAGCGACTTACCAGGCAGCCTACCTGGTTTGTTTGCAGCTTTAATACTCTGGTGGCTACTTATGCAAAAAAGGCAAAAACTAATTAAATTTGTTTATATATGTTATCGTGCAGAGCACTCATTTCCAGACATCAAGCTATGAATCATTAAATAACTGCTAAATTGGTCTCCTGGGATAGATCGTGCCTAGGAGTTGGGCAGGCCCCCCATCCAACAGAAGCCAGGTGTGCTCTGCAGTGAGCACGCATTAAAACTGCTTTAAAGGCGGTGATTTGGGTATGCAGCCAGGTCTCACACTGTGAGGTGAGTGGTAGGAAATCATGAAAACAGTGACAGGCCTCCTGTCAGAGCTACTCCTCTGTTTGATTAATGAGGGCATTTGAAAGACAATTAGCCAGAGCAGATTTGGCTGCAACTGGCTTATCAATCAGGCACCCTCTATTCAAAGCACTAGTGCCTTCTTTTGGTTTTTTGTTGCTGAAGAATTGTATCAGTAATACACAAACAACAAGGGACCTTTACATGTTATTTAGAAAGAGAAGAGCTAAATGTAAAAATTCACAAGTGAAACAGTAAAAAAAACCCAATAAAAATGTTTTGAAAGCCACTGATTACTGGCAAATCATCACTGTAACTTCCACATCACTGGACTTTTAGCTCATGCATGGTGAATTCAAGGCTGCAAAACTAACATCAAACACTTCCAAGTTTCACAAGGGTAAGTTTAAGCTAAATTTTCAACAATGAAATCCAACTGCATCTGTAACAAAAAAAACCCAAAACAATCCTTCATTGGAAGGCCTATTGTGAGCCCTACTCTGAGCTTCGACATGTTTCACACATGAACTGTTTTAATTTAAAAATAAAAAAATCATTTGTTACAATAACTCATCAGTTTGATCTATCCATTACTAATGCAACCTTATTGCTTTCCAGCTACCAGCATAGGTAGGATTTAATATAATACCAACGTTTCTTTGTCAGCTGCTCTCCCAAGAGTGCGTTTCATGTTCTGGTTTAACAGAGAGCTTTGCTTCAACTAGGGTAGACCTTGGCTCCACATAAGTGATCAGAAATATGCAATGGACCATTTAAACCATATCAGTGTTTTTCCTGAAGATCTGCATTTCCATCAGAACAGTTTTTATCAAACTAAGCAAATGACGATTTTTGCCTGTGAATCAGTAAGAGCCAAATCACTGCCTTATGTGCTTAAATTACTCAGGCACTAGATCTGAATAAGTCCAAGTCTGAAAGAACAGGATTGAGACTCAAGTGTGATGTGCCACTTTTCCTTTCAGTTTATAGTTAATTTTCCCTGGTAATACCAGATCAGAAGTATTTTCAATGCATGACGAGTGTAGTGCTAAGTGGATATGTATGCAATGCTAGGAGGCTGATTTTTTTTAACCATGCTATAATCTGTTTCAGAAATAAGCTCACAAAATAGCTACATAGTGAGTGTTTGAATATGGAGCTAACAAAGTAAGAGGCAAATTAATATCTGATTACATTAGCTAGAGTACAAAGACAGAGGGAGCTTCAGCATAGCAAAAAAAGAATACCCTCTCAAGCTTCCCTGTGCTGGAAGTACATGATAGTCCAGCACACATGGATAGGGAACTATAATTGTTTTTGAAAATCAGGAACAGTTCCCACTGAGAACACACAGCTTGTCACAGGGTTAATCTACAGAATCCCCTCTCTTAGAATCTTCAGCCACCTCCATAAGCCGCAGCAGTGGCACCCACAATGGCAGCGCTGTCGTAAATTTGCCACTAGCAGTTTATACCCTGGCCCTGATCCAGGAGCCACAACAGAAAGCCAAAGGCTCTTGCAGTAGATTTTAAACTGGCCTGCACTCCTGTAAGTTACAAAGGTGGTATGAAGTATTGGGAGCTGCTAATAGAAAAATAAAACAGAGGATCCCAGTAAGTGATGGTTAACCAGAGGTTCTTCATGTTCTTACTGAGAAAGAGTGAACAGTTTCTCATTAGTCTATGCCTGTAATTGTAAACAAAAGGGGGCAAAGGCCTAAGTGGTGTGGCATGGCTCCAAACTACAGGCCAAATTCTTCCCACCCCCACCACGGGGGCAGCCCTCATTCGTCCTGCTTATTAGAAACAGTCTCTGGCCTATGAAAACCCCTGACCCATACCTGGCCATCATCAAAGAGAAGGCTAGTTGCATTAAAAAAAAAAACGATGCCACAAATGTGGCAACAGTAAAGCCCTGTGAACACTTCTATTTAAGTCTGTGCCTGATCTTAGTTTACCAGTGCAGTCATTGCTTCTCTATTCTACTTTAACAGGATTCAGGACAAACTAATTGGCTCCTTGCAAGACAGTGTAAATGCTATGATTGTGCTTCAGCAAGAAAATGGAAGCGCTGGGACAAACACAGGCTATAATCTGCACCATAGCCTGCTATAACATGCACTACTAGCTTGTGATCATTTTAGGGTAAAGGAGACCAAGTGAACAGAAATAGGTCCACTATTTTTATACAGATTAACAGTCTGCCAGCTTCCTCCAAATACATGGTTAAAAGGACGCTGGGCAAGTGACTTCGGGTTTTGTCATCACCTCTAGGAGGACAATTACCTCTTCCTCCTCTTATTCCTCAAAGTCAGAAAGCATCCTGACACTTTGCTTCCTCAGCAGTTTGAGGAAACCATGGCATGAGCAAGAACAAAAATCCTGCAACATATCCCAGGTATTTTGAATTTGAGATAGCTAAATGGTAAAATAAAAAAAAAAAAAAAAATAATGATAAGAGAAAAATATGGGGCACTTCAAAAAAGACAGATTCTTCTGCTTCTTATCAGGGTCCCAGAGTCCAGACACTGCCATTTGATCAGCTAGAGAGAATAGCCACAAACACTTTGTGTAGAAAATGTAGATTACAGGTTTGACCGTTAGGTGGATTTAGATGTTACCTACTTTTCTGCTATTTCCACAGAGGACTTTTGCAAAGTATTCTTTGGTTGAAACTTTAGGCTTCAAAGAAAATGTCAATGGTTACAGAAATGAAGCATGTCTTTCCCTTACCTTCCAAAGGCATCAGATTGCTTTCCAGATACAACTGTGGACACTTTCTTTCCCCTGCAAGCCCCTACACTTATAGGGGGTTTTGGATTACTTTTCTGTAGCACACTTAGGGAGATTACAGTTTCAAATGCAGGGACACTGAAAACTTTGGTGAAGAGCATCACATTTTTAAATGTGCTCTGCTATCTGAGTCAAAGAATCTGGGCAATCAGAAGCAGCAAAGAAATTTTGCCCTTCCAAATGTGCTGGACAAGATGCAAGATCAACACGTATATGCAGCCTTTTCCTGAGGAAAAAATATGAAGGCTTGTTATAGCCATGATTAAAAATATTATTCGCCCATTGTCTAAACCCATGTCTCAGGCCACATATTTAATTTACTTTCATAAGCAAAAGAAATATATAAAGTCAATCCTGATCACAAGGTGCACTAAAAATGACCTTGTATCCTTCCTTGTGAAAAGTTGGAGAAATGCTATCTATCTAGGCCAGATGGCTTTCACCTGGGTGAAAATGACAGAATATGCATCTTTGTTGACATTCCATTAACTGCAATTTAGAAAGTCTTCCTTAGCCTTACACATTTTTTAATGCAAGTAAAGTTTACCTTGCTAATTGGATCACTAAGCAACACATCACTGTTATTAAAAGGAGAAATGAAAACTTGCTGACCTAACATCCATGGCTATGATTATTCTGTCAATTATTTTATATTTGGAAAGCCAAACAAATGTTGTATATAAAAACTAAATACTGTATTTGGCATAACTTCAAATTAGCTGTCTCACTGTGCTTATAGCATGCAAATTAAACCTCCTGAATAAGCATTAATCATCATAATAGGCTAATTATTGTCAGTTAGCTATTGAATAACTTAGCAACTACACCTTGCAAAGAACTGGAGAGCAAATGTTAGTAAGAAGATTCTGGCTACCTAAAAGCAAGAAACCAGTAAGCAATTTTTAAGACAAATATATACCTTATTTTGACCAGTTTAAGCATTTCCCTGGTTTTCCCACATATGTAGGCTTACTGTCTTTCAGTAAACTATATTTAGTACAAAACCAATTTTGTATGAAGATGTCTTTGCATCTGTATCATTTTAAAAGACTTGCAGAGTTTTAAAACATTAATGAACATGTTAATAAACAGCTAATCTTTGTCTTCTCTGACCACACACATAGTTACCTCAGTACTTACAGATAGCAAGGGACTTAAATGTTTTACACAGAGCTAAATGTTTCAGAACGGATAAAGTATACATGAATGTAGAACTGCTACTTGAAGTCAGTATATTGGGACCTTGGAGTATATATTTAATAAAGGAGTGATACATTCTTGAATGTAAATGGATAGCCAATGCTTACATGGAACTGAAGCACTTCTACAAATACACAAATGCCAACACATTCAAAATCAAGTCCTAAGAATTTAAATACATTTTTAAAACAAACTTGCAGTCAGGATTCAGGCAAACTGGCTGGCATTTGCCTTCAGTGTTTGTGAGGAAGAGGTTCCTCTTAGCAGACTCATTTGTATCCCCCTACATAACACATTTGTCTCATTTACTCAAAAGGTTTCCCTGAGGTGTTCACTGCTGCAGTATTCTTATGCTGTCATTAACATGTTTACCTCCAGTCAGCCTCCAGGACTGGGAAGAGGCATTTGCCTTACTTCACAAAGGAAACCAATGCACAGCATACAATTTCTACAATGTCCCAGAGGAAATCCACCTCAGAAGTTTAGATCAGAACCTCCTCCCCTCTCCTTCACCACCACTGCACCTTCCAGGATGTTAAAGACAGCTCAAAGGCACACAGAAAAGCTGTGCAAAACTAGTAACAGGTCAAGGATGCACAAATCTTCCTGTACTGCCGTGACTACAAACCATCTCAGGAGAATAATTCTATAGTTCTTTGTTTTCCTCAAGTAATCACTCTTGAACCTTAGTTTTTCTGCTTCATAACATTTTCCCTTGTAACACTGAGCAAAAGAAGCATGAAATACAATGACGGAGACAAGATGCCTTCATACCACATAACACAAAGGGCCTGTAAGAGAACAGTTAGTAAAGCATTGATTGGGAAACAGTTACTCACTTGTAGGAGGTAAAAATCACTTCTCAGCCCACTACTGGCAGTTATCCAGTCACTCAGTTATGCAGGGATCCTAAATCCCACTGGCCTTTCTGAGCACATCTTCCCAAGAGCTCCAATTCAACTCTCCCACCACCGTGACCTCAAAAGTATTTAAGATGACTGACAAGATGCAGTTGCCATTTCTGTTGACACTTTTCTCTTCTGTACAACCTTATACTTAGTGTGTAGAAATGCATTTTACTCCAAGAAGGTACAGTCTTTGTGATATTAAGTGATAAAAACCTGAGGATGCTCTCCCTCAGAATTTGCCACCAATCTTGATCCAAATGTGTTCTTGGCCAAATTATTGGGCTTGGTGTCAAATCATCAAAGATGACCCCAAACACTGCCAGAATCAGTCACAGCATAATGACACTGGAAACATCCCATGAAGTAAGGACTCTTCACCAAAAACTATTGTTCACCATCTGCCCATGAGGACGTTTTCAGTTTATTTGTTAGATACTGCAGACACAGCGTAAAGTGCTACTGTTGTTCTTAATTCCAAGACGGCATCAAGTTTTTTGAAGCCTAAATACTTTGTGTCTACACAGTACATTCATCAGACTTGTATCACATGAGAAAATAGAAAGCCACTTTGACAAAGTTTTTTCATCATAAAACTGTGCTGACAGCCATTAGCAAGGCTTCCATTCTGTAGTTCTTTGTCAATTAAATACAAAACATCTCACCCTGTAGCTCTGCTATGCACCACCACCTGACGTTAACCATAAGATTTAGAAGACCTCTGAGGCATCCCTTCTCTTCTGCAACCTCAGTTACATCCCCAGCTTCAGCCAGGGTAAGGTGTGGAGAACAGCAACATTCAAATATCAAGGCCCACTGAAGTGTGGCTGCTTAATTACTTGGACTGCACTGTTCCATAAAAATTTAACTCTTTCTTGCCTTGAGACAAGAATCTCATTGCTACTAGTAGTAAGAGATTGCCTAGTGCTAATGGACTAAGAGGAAAGCGATGCAACTGAAAAGAAAAAAAATCACGTTTAAGAAGAATAGGAAAGAAATTCATGCACCCACAGGCCTTATAGCATGAACTACTAGATGAGGATCCTATTTTTGCTTGTTAATATAATCTTATTTGAGTGTCAATTATTCTCTTTTGAACAAGTTAATGTCAAAAGACACTCAAGCAAAACACAGCTGAGGGCTAACCTTTCTCCTTCACTCACATACGCACACGCAATTTTCCACAATAAAGTATTTTTAGTTCATTTTAGATCAAAAGTCAGTCACTGCTGAATGTCTGTGCTAAAATATATATTGCAAAAGCCCTGTAGGAAATGGGTAGGTTTACAGTGTCATTGCTGCTAAGATGAATGTGAAATTGAATGTAGTCTGAGGTTTCATAGACTTTCTGTAGTGAAAAGAAATAGGACCAAGAGGATTGTGGAATATTTTTTCATAAAGTAGTTGCCCCTTTGTCCTCTGTAGCTGTGTGTACTCATAGAATCCACTGGAAACAGCAGAAACTAGTACTTGAAAAGATCAAGTATTTTTACTTTAAGGTCGAGGCTTTCCTATTGTAAATTATGTTGAATTACAGAGAACCCATTCGATGGATAATAACAGCTGAACAAATCCTAAATCTACCCTACTTGCACAATTCTGCATGATCATATCTATCTTCTCACAAGAAAGAAAGCTCAAGTTAAGTAAGCTCAATTCAGTATATAAAGCCGTCTATATTTTGGTTTGGTTTTATTCTTTTCCCCCAGAGGAAAAAAAAAACAAAAAAAAAAACAAAAAAAAACAACCAAACAAACAAAACAAAACAAAAAAAACCAAACAAACAAAAAAAACCAACAACAACAAAAAAAAAAAACAACAAAACAAAAACCAACCAATCCATACTAAATGAACAAAACTGATTTGTGATGGTTAAGGCCTATTTTGCAACAGCTGTTACAAAAATAAAAGTAAGGGCATAATCTTGTTGCTGTTCCAGCAGATCTTGACATCAGTAGGAGAAATCATATTGTTGGAAAAACATGAAAACCACTATCAACAATGGACCAATATAATAAAATCTCCAGAATAATTTTTCTTCATCTTGATAACAAGAAATATCAAGAGTTGTTTTCCCACTTGTTAAACTGGTCAGCAAGAGCCATGCAAGACCTCACTGCATTCCTGAAATACCAGTGCAACCACAAAATTAAGAGCAGAACCTAAAATAGAGCTGTAATAGCTAGCTGTTTAGCAAGAACTTTCTTTTTGAAAAAATCCTACAGTCTATTATGCACTGCACACTAGAATAATTGCTACATACTTGAGCAGACAAAGTACTTTGATAAGATGGACATACCCACTGATTGACAATTTGTAGAGTATTATATGTGTTCAAGTAGCGAAATAGACTCCAGCTGTGCTTAGTACCTCCTGGGTGATATAAAATAGTAAGTATTCATTATGACCTTTAGTCAGCTGCTTAATGGTAATACTAATGGACCTGCAATAAAATTTACCTGACATATTGCGTAAGAATATTTTTAGGCTATTTTGTGGCATTAACTTGGCATATGTAACTACATTCAAACTCTAGACTAAATAACAAATTTTCAATTATGAGTAAACCTTACATTTAAAGGAATTTTGGTAGGCTTTGATGTGACAGAAATACCTGGTCAAAAAGAACATTTTCTAGATAAATGCTAGCAAGCAAGGCTAGCATTTTCAGATAACAAACCTTAACAGGAATAGTACTGCTTATGTAAATGGCAGCTCACGAAGAGCTTGGCTTACCGTCACCGTCTCATACAACAACCAATGTGAACACACTAACAACCACAACACAGCCAAGGTGGTCAGGCTGATGTGTTTTGATCTTACCAAATAACCCTCCAGAAGAACCAAACCCAACAGAGATTTCTGCATTCCAACTGCCCATAGCTGAAGTGCAATTCAGCAGAGACTTTGTTATCCACAGACTTTGCAGTCTTGCCTGATCCATTCTTCTCTGCCACTTTTGCACTGAGATTCTATCAAAGAACTGACTGGGGTTCTTCATAAAATACCTCGTGCATGCTTCACAAAGGAGGGAAGGACTCACTAAAACATTGCTTAAACTGAAAGGAAGTACAACTGACCTGGCCTTCATCAGCTGCCACTTGTCCTTGTCAATATGACCTTTACAATTTTTAGATTTATTCATTATCTGCTCCCACCTCTTGCTGTCTCTCTCAAATATGTTCACAACATGCCTTGGTATGTGACATATTCTTGGGTTTGAGTCACCTCCCACTTAGTCTCCCTGCTTAACCATACGGTTAAAAAAACAAACAAAAAAAATCCCACAGAAACAATCTTCTAAAGACATTTAGCTCTCTGTCCCAGCGCCCGGGTGGTGTATGAAAGTTTTCCTTCTGTTATGTCAACGTCTTCCCATTCTGAGATAGATATTTCTGTAAAATGACAGAAGTGGACTGATCTGGTACAGATGCACTGCCCACCTAAAGACTGGAGTTAATGAGACTGGTTTACAGCTTGAGGATAGATTTCTGCAGAGAAACTGAATAAATTATTGAAACTATATTCTCTACATAACCACAGATATGAAAGCAATAATCATTTACTTCTAGAAAGATGAGCAGAAAAGTACATTTTCTTCAAACTTCCTACTTTACCCTAGGATTCTATGTCTGTTAATACGGTACAAAATGCTGCTCACTCTTTCCATGTTTTCATACAGTCATTTTTTGCAAAGTTTGATCTGCGTAATTTTATTTTAGTGACATAAGTCTCCTTCAGAATAACACATTTATTATCCTTCTAGTGGCATCCTTTATTCTCTTTCTTGACATCCCACAGTGTACATCAGCCCGGTATTAAATCTAAACACAAGACCCCAGAAAATGTTGGTTTGCTCCATTTTTAATCTATATGATACAAATATATAATTTTCTCCTGCAAAATACAATTTAAGAAATATCTGGGAAGACTTGAAGAATCTAATTCATATACTACTGACAATTTTATGCTCCTGCATTTGTGCTCCTGAGTGCCCAGCAGTACACCTGCCTTCTGTGGTCTGGTTTCCCTTTTACATCCATTTCTACCAATAAAACGTAATTTTTAATGGACTTACAGTCACATAATTCCTGATAAAGCCACTGACACAGGTTTTATCCTTTAAATTTCTAATCCTACTGTTTGCTCATGTAAGAGAAAATGTAATTGGGGGCATGAATCCGTTTTATTTGCACATATTCAAATGCTAAGGCAGACCTTATCAGAGAGGATTTAAAGAAAAGGGGAGTCAAAGGAATGTTGATTTTGGTCTGCAGAGAACACTGCTGAAAGACAATCTTTTTGCAACAGCATTGTCTATGAAGCCAGGACAAGCAAATATGTTCAACAAGAAAAAAATAAAATGTTTTACAGGAAAGTTTTTGAAGTGCTGAAAACTTTGCCCCCCCAATAAGTCTTACCACTGATTTCAACAGCAGTAAAGCCAGACTAATAGCAAGTCCTTTTAAAAAGTCCATCTTACGTATCCCAGCCTTAGCCACAAGGACCACAACAGAAACTATGGGATGTTGAGGCAATATCCCAAACCTGAACATGTAGTTGAATATTACTTACCCTTGAAGACTGAGGCAGATGATAGAAGTAGGCAACTTGTAAAAAAGCAAAGTCACAGGGGTATTAATAGAAATCAGGTGAGCAAGGAGGCAGGTTAAACACTACTGCAATACTAATCTCCTCCTTACTTCCCTACACACCATTTTTCTTTCCCTGGGACAAAAGAGGCTGAAGCAGTCCCACAACAGTCACCCACTTACCAACAGAGAGTCAGGCTCCTGCTATAAATACATTTTTCTCTTTGTGAGCATAAGGCATGTTACATATACTACTATATGCAGCAGCAGTTGAGAAATAATACTCTTATCCCATTCACTACTATAACATAATCTATTTTGTGCCACATGACAGACAGTGCTAACCAACAACATCAGATCCATAGCTGTCACAGAGTGGTGACTGTAATTCCAAAATCCCAAACTGCAAAATAGAGGTTGCATCTACTCTGCAATTCTTGGACACTACTGTGATATAACACAGAAATATCCAAGCCAGCTGTAACAGAAGTAAGCTCATCCTGGTAGCATGAAACTCAACTGACGTTTGTGGCAAATAGCTACAGTATATGCATATCCAAACAACAGAGAATCTGTGTGGAGTGTATGTGTTTCTAGTAACTACACAGAGATGTGTTTTATCCAAGATACACAAAATGAAAGTTGTTGTAGGAAGAGATACTTGCAAACTTCTTTGATGCTAGAAAAGCTTCATCTCCACGTACTGTCCCATGGGCTGTATCTTATAGGCACAACAGTATTTTAAATTACACGTACTGCTCTTCAATAATCTGATAACAGATTATTGCTATTCTTTATTTCTTCCCCAAATAACATATTTCAAAATGCACATTGTTTTCACAGGTGACTGGTTAGCCAGCACACAGTAAAAAGTCTAGAGGGTAAGCCTTACTGTAACCTTGCTCCTCTGTGCAATCTTCCCAGCACAAGCCAGATGGATTCTTGCCTTCAAAGCAGTACACAAAGTTGGTAAGGAAACCATAAGCATCCATGTCACTGATAAGCACCTATAATAATACAGATGCATTCCAGTGAAAACAAGGCTACATGCGGGGTCTCTGGTAAGCACAACAGTGCCTACTGTCTCTGCTAAGAGCAAATTACTCAGATCACACACTTCCCACTACAGTCTCTTTCAAGAAACACCCACATACAGTATTGCTTTGAGTTGTTTTCTCCTTTTCCAGGGCAGCAGCTAGAAACTCACACATTTTCCATGCTTTCAAGGTTTCCTGCAAGGAGAAGGCATTACCACCTATTCTTTAAATTAATTAACTATCCCTTTTAGCTATAATTTCTCCTCGCATAAAACCTTTGTAAAAGGTCTGTTTTTCCCCATGCCCTCTTTTCTCTCTTCTGGCTCTTCATTATGACCATGCCTAATTGTAATGAGCTGTCCACCATTTACTCTACAGGATTGTATAGAGCTTTGTAATGTGCCTGGCACTGATGTATTTACTATTGGAAGCAGTTAACTCTTTAGTCTTGCTTCCTTGGTCTAAACAATGAACTGCATGAGGAACTAGTGCTTGGCCCCAATTAAAGATCTTTTTTTAAGTCTCCATTTTAAGCCTGAGTACTCCAAATTGAGCATTTGTCAAAGGCCCAGCCACAGCTCCAAGTGGAGAGAGGGAAATCCTACTGAGAAGAATAAAACTATCTCATCAGTTAGGGTGAAAGTTCTTCTCAATCACCATCTCAAATATGTGATTGGTATGGGATCTATTAGGTCTGCCTTGTCCATACAAGCCTGCTGCTCTCTGTCAGTGTTGTTATCAAACAATGAATTTGCTGATATTCATAATTTCAATATTTTTTTCCCTGAAGAGAATCTAACTTTTAACTGCTAAAATGGAGCAAGGGATTATTTTTTTTTAAGGACCTGAATATGAAAATAGCTCTTCTTTCTCTGTCAAGAATTCCAGCATTTTTGCATCATAAGAGTTTCTCAGAGCTGGTCTTGAAATAAACCTAGCAAAGCACATAAAAATCTTAGGAGAAATCTTCCTCACTTCTATCTCCTTTTCCAGTTAAGAGACTACACTCGAGAGCCATTTACATTTTCTACATTTCCAAGATTGCTTTCCCCAGTATAGAATCATAGAATAGTTAGGGTTAGAAAGGACCTTAAGATCATCTAGTTCCAACCCCCCTTCCATGGCCAGGAACATCTCACACTAAACCATGACACCAACGGCCCTGTCCAACCTGGCCTTGAACACTGCCAGGGATGGAGCATTCACAACTTCCCTGGGAAATCCATTCCAGTGCCTCATCACCCTTACAGTAAAGAATTTTTTCCTCATATCAAATCTAACCTTCCCCTGTTTAAGATTGAACCCATTACCTCTTCTCCTATCACTATAGTCCCTAATGAAGAGTCCCTCCCCAGCATCCCTATAGGACCCCTTCAGATACTGGAAGGCTGCTATGAGGTCTGCACACAGCCTTCTCTTCTCCAGGATGAACAGCCCCAACTGTTGCAGCCTATCTTCATACAAGAAGTGCTCCAGTTCCATGATCATCCTCATAGCCCACCTCTGGACTTGTTCCAACAGTTCCATGTCCTTTTTATGTTGAGGACACCAGAACTGCACACAATACTCCAAGTGAGGTCTCAGGAGAGCAGAGTAGAGGGGTAGGATCACCTCCTTCGATCTGCTGGTCACGCTCCATTTGATGCAGCTCAGGACACACTTGGCTTTCTGGGCTGCAAGCACACACTGATGCCAGCTCATGTTCAGTTTCTCATCGATCAACACCCCCCAAGTCCTTCTCCGCAGGGTTGCTCTGAATCTCTTCTTTGCCCAACCTGTAGCTGTGCCTGGGAATGCTCTGACCCAGTTGTAGGACCTTGCACTTGTCATGGTTAAACATCAGGTTGGCATAAGCCCACCTCACAAGTGCGTCAAGGTTCCTCTGGATGGCATCCATGTTCCCCTTCTCGAAAATGGGGGTTATAGTTCCCTGAATCCAATCATCAGGAACTTCACCTGACTGCCATGATTTTTCAAATATGATGGACAGTGGCTTAGCAACTCCATTTGCCAGCTCCTTCAGGACCCTCAGATGGATTTTATCAGATCCCATGAACTTGTGTACATTCAGGTTCTTAAGATGGTCTCGAACCAGATCCTCTCCTATAGTGGGCCCTGGGTCTTCATTCTCACTGTCACTGCATCTTCCTTCCAAGACTTGGGTGGTGTGGCCAGAGCATTTGCTGGTGAAGACAGTGAAGTCATTAAGAACCTCAGCTTTCTCCAAATCCAGGGTAGCCAGTTCTCCCGACAGCTTCTGGAGAGGGCCCATGTTGTCCCTAGTCTGTCTTTTATTTGCAATGTACTTATAGAATCCCTTCCTGTTATCCTTAACATCCCCAGCCAAGTTTAGTTCTAAGTGGGCCTTAGCTTTCTTAACCTGGTCCCTAGCTTCCCAGACAACATCCCTGTATTTTTCCCAGGCCGCCTGTCCTTGCTTCCACTTTTTATAAGCCTTTTTTCCCCCTCTAATTTTCCTCAGCAGCTCCTTACCCATCCAAGGAGGTCTCCTGGCCCTCCTGCAGCACTTCCT
>JANRGW010033985.1:1807-26648 GCA_024733675.1 Psilopsiagon aymara | reverse complement strand
TTCCAGTATCTGAAGGGGTCCTATAGGGATGCTGGGGAGGGACTCTTCATTAGGGACTGTAGTGACAGGACAAGGAGTAATAGATTCAAACTTAAACAGGGGAAGTTTAGATTGGATATGAGGAGGAAATTCTTTTGTAAGGGTGGATGAAGCACTGGAATGGGTTGCCCAGGGAAGCTGCGAGTGTTCCATCCCTGGTGGTGTTCAAGGCATTGGCCAGGGCCATGGGAGACATGTTTAGTGAGAGGTGTCCCTGGCCATGCAGGGGGGTTGGAACTAGATGATCTTAAGGTCCTTTTCAACCCTAACTATTCTATGATTCTAAGTGGGAGCAAGAGCCAGCAAAGTATCAAGATTTATAGAGGCATTTGGTGTCACTACAGTTCTACATGCACTTCGATGTGGAGGGCACTACAAGATTTTCATAAAGATGCTCATATGCAAATTATTAAGTAATTATCATTCATTCTGCATATTTAGAAGTTGATCTGTTCATTTACCTTGCTTCTTTGTTACAGAGGCACAGTGAAAAAAGACACGCCAAAGGAAAAAAAAGTGATTTTTTTCTTAAAGATTTTTCGAAACTGTTCTGAGCGCAGCAGTATTAGGTTCAGAAATTGTATCATCAGCCACACACAATACAATAGATGAAAGTCCTGCCTCAAATCAGTATGGATATCTTGGGGGAATCATTATAGGAAATCTGCACAGAAGTCATCTCTTAAGGAGGGATTTGAATTGAGATAGGGAGACCATTTGACATAAAAAACATTGGGAGAACAGGGGAGACCACAAGGATGAAAGCAAGGCAAGGATAAACAGTAGGTAGGCTTCTTTCACATAATAAAACCCACACGTAGGAAAGAGATTATCTGTGACTAGATATTGTCACAAAAATGCAGTGAAATTGGCCATAACTGCAAAGTCAATAAAATGCTCTTAATCTTTCAATAAACGATTTATTTTAAAAAGTTATTTTGGAGCTATTGAAGCTCCTCAGGTGGGGAAATAAATGCATTTTAAATGCAGTGTCTGGTATGCCGTTTCACAGGTTTAAGTTTCATTCTTTCAGATGTATAGTTTAGTCATATGAACTCTGGATTAGAAGCCAAAATTCCTCCACTTTAACTGACTCCTTTCCTGGCTTTCCACAAATCATTTAAGGTCAAACGCAAATAGCTCTCCTCATGGGGGGGTGGGGGGGGGGGGCAGGTACTATGCAGTACAACAGAGGAAAGCAAAATTTGCCCTTCAGATCAGTCAGCTTTTTTGAAACTAGTATAAAATATTCACCTATTCTCTTGAACTGTGGTTGCCAAAACGTAAAATGCAAATGCTGCAGTGCAAATGATGCAGTTAACATTTGGAAAGAATGAAGAATATTAAATAGAACTGGACAAAGGTTTCAGCTAAGAAAAAAAAAACAAAAAAAACAAAAAAACAAAAAACATCCCCCCTACAAAAAAAAAAAAAAAAAAAAAAAAAGAGGAAAAAACCAAAACAAACAAACAAAAAAAAAATCCCATCACTTTGTAAGATTTAAGAAGAAAAAAGCTTTTGGAAACCAGCACAATGAAAATAGTTTTGCAAACATGTTACTTCTCTATATTTTCCTATGGCTTTCTCCATTTTATCCATACAGAAAGAACACATTGACAGAGGAACAAAGAAGGTAAGAATAATGGGCAAATCTATAAATATTTTTAGGTGAAAAAGCTCCCTGAACGGCATTTGAATGCAATTTTTCATTATGCATTTGCTTTCAAACATATTACACAATTTACATAACAAGCTCAAAATAGTTGCTCAAACTGGAAAACATTCAGAGAACACAGCCCTGCACATTCTCACCTGCTAGCTCCATCCCCTCTCTGTCAGTTTAATGTCTCAGTAACTGCAAAGAGGGTTTGGGGAGGTCACGCTAGCAATTGATTGTTTCATCAATTATTACTTACCCATTTAAAAGTTGCTAGGATGCTTGCATATATTTTCATTACGGAACCAGCTTAAAACAAACCTCACAACTCAGCTTCCAGGGAGTATCTAGAAATCTATGTTCAAGTTTCAAGATCAGTGAGGTGACTTCAGCCTAATTTTTCTTTGGACTTGCAAACTTCATTATGAGTTTTTACTTCTCTACTGCATTCTGGCTTAGAATAGGACTTTGTAAGGTATATGCAACCAGTGACAGTTCAAAATACATTTATTCAAACGAGATGCTTTAAGAAGAAAAGTGACGATGCGTTATTACCACTGCAAGCAACTTCCATGAGAGAAGTCAACTAATCTAGACTTGTATTCACTTCCAATAGCCACTTGTACTGCTAAAACATTATACATGTATTTGATTGAAAGCTGTGAACTTGTCTAAGTCCTAAGGTGCCAAAAAGAAACCTGTTACAACGTGTCTTCCCCAGGTGACAATAGGAACGCCACTGAACAGGGGGGAGACACAACGCAAACAAAAAACCAAACCACAAAACACTGAAGAAAAAGAGATCTGCTAGTTTTGAGGTCAAAATGGCAGATACTGGGTGGCTGTCAAGAAGCAAAGTCAAGACAACAGCTCCTGCTCTGAAAGGAAGTCAGTTAAGAGCAGCAGCCAAGGGATATTTACTCCTATTCATACACAACCACTGTCTTGAAAAAGAAACCTAATGGCACAACTGAAACACATTAGAGAGCTTATCCTTTACTGCACATTCAAATAGACATCTCGGCAGATTCAAAAAGAGAAAAGGGTAAACCTTTGACTTATATCCTGAAATGAGAAATTCATACCATTTGTTTAGTGTTTAAAAGTAAAGGCTAAATCACAAATGTGCTCAGAAAGCACTCACCCAGCAGCACAGCTCAGTCGCTTTTGGAAATACGGCCACAGTTTGTTGTCTAGCTTTTGTAAACTGTAGTAATACTGAAAGAATCAGGAGGGTCCCCATAGGACTTCATAACTTGCAGAAACAAGCTCAGGTACCAAGGGAATATTGTGAAAGGTAACAGTGGAAACATTAAGTAAGATTAACACTCTAACGTGCATTGACATTACCAGGGGACTCTTCAAGTACTTCTTTCTGTCTTGAGTCACAGCTTCTGCCTTTAACCATGCAGAAAGGAAACAAGTGGTGACCTAATTACCATGAATTCTTCCAGAATGGCTCTGGTAGTGTCCCAAACCTTGGAAACAAGATGCTACATTTCTTATCCTACCCTTCACTTGCTCCACCTGGTGATCTCTGAAGTGCTCATTTCTGAAAAATTACTAATTTGTTGTTGTGGCTAATAGGCATTATTCTAGAGTTTAATAGATACCCTTTGAAGTTTTTCACTTAACTTGCCTCTGAACACTCTCAATGCTTTGCCTTATTTCCCTGGATGCAGTAGTAGAGAAACAATTCATTAACATCTAGGAACATAGAATCATGGAATGGTTTGGGTTGGAAAGAACCTTAAGACCACCTAATTCCAACCCCCCTTCCATGGGCAGGGACACCTTTCATTAGACAAGGTTGCTCCAAGCCCTGTCCAACCTGGCCTTGAACACTGCCAGGCATGGGGCAGCCACAGCTTCTCTGGACTTCTCACTAGTTTTAAATACAGAACTAACGCAAAGAGTGTGTTTGATACTTAGATAAAAGTAAAATTCTCCCCCATTCCTGCAGGTCTGGAACAGAGTGAAAACTCTGCAAAGCAAACTGGTTTCTTCTACTCTTCTTCATGCAATGCCAAGGTGAGACAACCCTTGGTCAGATGACTGTGCCTTTAATATTCTAAAAGTAACCTCATTTTTCACTACGGAGCAATGCACCACTGTGTGTTCCTAGATAGATGTAGGATTCTGTCACAGACCCTGATTCTGGGTTTCCCAAAAACTTTTAATCAAAAGAAGTTCACCTCAAATCCAAAATTTACAGCTTGACCAAACATTTTAATGAGGGTGGAGGGATGAAATAGAGAGGAATTGTTATGGAAAGCATATAAAATGATCTAATCTATGACTCTTAAGTGTCAAAAGCTTGAGTCTTTTCAACTTCAATAAACAGGCTAGCAGGTCCCCAAGATCAAGTTTACAGAGACAGATACTAAACTAAAACACATATAAATGTGTCAAACGTATTTCTATGCATCTTTCTTGAAATATTTTTTACATTAACAATCAGTTTACATATCCTGTCCTCAAAAACATGCTGTGAAACAAGGAGCATTAAGGGTAAGGAGGAAACTGGAAATTTTGGGGGGGGGTTTGTTGGGTTGTGTTTTTTTTTTTTTAAGAACAAGGTCACATCTCAGCAACTGAGAAGTAGCAGAGCTCTTTTCATCAAGTTTTTAACTAGAAAAATAGTATGCCCATTTCTTTGTAATACACCTCTGGGCTTTTTTATTATGACTTCATTTCCCCTTGTAATATTGGAACGTCTCTATAATTGTAAAAGTGTAATAGAATCTAATAGAATTTCATTTGGAACTCTGAATGGTCTATGCCATCTCTGCTCATTTTGAGTAAAATAATGATTTTTAATGTCCACACATGGCTTCCCATGACCTTATTCAATCTTTGGGTTGATCAGGAAATATATTGATTCAATTACATACTGATGACAAATGAACTAAAAGAAAGAGGAAAAAAAGGTCAGCATATATTTGAAAATGTAAATCTTAGCAATGTCTTTTGGGCTTGCCCAAAAAAAAAAAGTCATTTCAAAATGCCATTTGTGGCTAATAGTGTGGAGTTCCAGTTCCTATCTGTGAGCAGCAAAGAAATCATTAAAGTGTAAGAAGCATACTCTCCCCCTCCTTTTGTCATTACAAAATCCTCTTACCTTTAGAGGTTTGCATGGAATGACCTCTTTTGGCTAAAAGACCCTTTTTCCCCTCACTTTATGGAAAGAAGGCTTCAGTTCATAAATACACCCCCCACTGCACTAATTTCTCTTTTCTTCCTTCTCCTCCCCCCCTTTTCATTTTGTTTTCTTCATAAAACAATTACCAGTCCAAACATTTCATCATCACCACTTCCCTACCCCACTGCTTTCATTATTATCACACCTTTACACCTTCATCTTCAGTCTCAGACATACAAAATGCCAAAAGGGAATGTGTGCATCAGTGGAATTGTTTTCCAGTTTAATAAGCTGTAAGTGTCCATTTGTAGTGTTGCGGTCCTTGATGGCATCTCACAGTAAAAATCTTTTTAATCTAGGCTGAAACTTCACCTCTGCTCTGTGAAGCTGGGCTCTGAACCTTAGAAACAAAACACTTACTTGCTAAGAAGCACTAAGACATGAATAGAAATAAAGAGCAGCCCACAACTAAAGCAGTCACTGTGTCATTAGCTTATTTGGTAATGTGGGTTTCACAAGGTATCAATGCATCCCTGGCTTTGGATTAGCTATTTGGTTGGCTTCATTACCTTGGGCTTTTTTTAAGAATGAATTGTGAGTCTATAAAAAAGCACACAGCTGACAGCTACGTGCTCCATCTTCCCAAAACTCACCGCAGCAGGCACACCTGACAGGCCTAGTTTTTCGCCCCAAATAAAAAGCCATTCTGCCCCAAACAGGGCTGAACAGGGGGATGTGTTCAGGCCCATGAGCCAACTCTACAGGACCCCGCCATATCTGACAACTTGGCAGGGCTTTGAGATTTTTGCTATGAAAATAATGCATTCACTGGGAATGACAACAGGACCATCACATCCCTGTGTGTTTCACCGAAGATCTTTTTCGGGAAGAAATTGCAGTAACTTTTCTCCTACCCTAAGACTGAGACTAGTACAAGGCAATGCCCTCACATCTTATGTGAGCCTCCTTGGATCAGCCTCAAGCCATTAATGAAGGGACTGGCAGAATTGGGAATTGACCTTTCACTTCATCCATGGAGGCATTATCCACACTATCTCTTTCTGCACACAGGTCTTGGGGTTTTAAATTTTCAGGTCTATCATCAAGACATTCATGAATACTTTCAGACACAAAAGCACACAGCTGAGCATCTAAAAACCAGGATATGGGAGCTCCATTAAAATTGCAACATCAGAAAGAAGATTTTTGTCCAAAGAAGCATATTTTGGTAACACAAATTCTATAGAAAACCATACATGCACCAGAAAAGATCAATCAGGTATTGATTTTGCAAAGGAAAACATGTACATGGGGAGAAGCGGCTGCTTTCTAGACATTCATGTTGAAAAATAAATACAAATGTGTCATAACAAGGTTTCTCAGTATTTTTTTTTTCTTAGACTTAGTCCAAAACAAAAATAGATACGGCTTTCAGAATCAGTCAGAGAACTGATTAGCACCACATAATATAAAATAAGCTTAACTTTAGAAGTTTAAGCCACAGATATTGGGGTTTTTTCACAACAGTTTCTACTCGCATACTTAAAGGGAGAAAGGTTAGAACAGAAAAAAGAATACTTGTTTCCCAATCTTTGCTCATTTAGGGCAAAACTATCATGGGAAACATTTGGATGGGTAGGCTGTTTTGCTGTTACTATTCAGTGGAAAATACTATTCATTCACAATAATCTCTTGAAAACACAGGCATGCAATAGCACCCTTCAATCTGCAGCATTTTTTTTGATTGAATGAAACATTGTTGGAGGATTACTTTGTCTGCAGTGGAGTGCTGCTTTACATTACTAGCCTTTGGAGTGCTGACTTCAGAGCACTAAAGTCCCTATAGGCTTTTAGGGCAAAATTGTCAGTCTCCTGGGATATGAACATAAATCATGCATCTCATTTTCTGCAAGGAATGAGGATGGCACAGCCCAAAAATAAAAAAAGAAAATTACCCTCTATGCAGTTTCACATAGTGCCATACTGGAAGGTTCCATGAAAGCACTTAGTTACGGATCCAGACCACTAAATCCAGTGAAATCCAGAATAAGTCCATTCTTCTGCACTAGGTACGGCAGTAAAATATGTTAAGGCATAAGAAGGCACTGAATAGGGTGAAATTCCTTCAGCTACTCTGAAACCAAGGCCAGCACACACACCATACTTACATATGCATTTCTTCTTTTTATCTACTACTTCTTTTGTTTTCCAAAACAATTTAAATACTGCTACTAATGTTACCATAATATTCTGCAAAATCTTTAAACATTCAAATAATGACAAAGAAAAGATAGGTTTAAAGTTTCAAACAGAACTTTGTAGTGTTCCACATGAGACAGCAAATACCCATTTACATTTAAGTCTGGCAGAGTAATGAAGATTCCTAGCAGACTAACAAACCTTCTTCATGAGTCAGGCACTGTAAAGAACTGTGCCCTGTCCTACTTCTCAGCAGACATTTAATGGCAGAATGTGGTAGTGAGGTCTCATATTACCACAACCTCATTAATATCACAAAACATACTGCAAAACATTTGCTAGCATACACTGAAGTATTATTTTAAATTATTTAAGCTTAACTACACTTGTCAAACAAATGACTAAATTACATTTTGTGATGCAGAATCCTAGATTTTTCACTTTGGTAGTGTTTCACAGCTTCCTAATTCCCAAAACTAAAAAAAATTACTTTGGCCTGTTTTTATACTGATAGCAGTACTACCCTGAGCTGATGCCTAGTTGCTCTGTACATACCACAGGGTGCAGGTGAAAATAGCATTAAAGCATGGGATGTTCAGCTCAACCAACACTTGCCCAGTCCAACACATGGTCAGCTTTCCCCAGGGAGAGCTCTGGGGTCAGCACCGGGAGAGAACAAGGAGCTCCTTTTCCTGTGATACCAATACATCTAATAGAAATATTTACATGATACATCTTGATTTCATCAGAAAACTTCCAGAGCTGTGCCTCACCAGCTCTTCAAGATGCGTCTGCTGTAACACTAAAGCAAGGCCTTCCTGCCCCTTCTTTGCAGAGGTGCTGGAGGCATGCAATAAGCAGCTTCACTACAGCACCCTCATGTTGTGTAAAGCCTGCTTCACAATACTTTGTTATTATGGTGCTCAAACATAACCACAGCTGACGAACAAGATAACTGGTGCTGCCAGTATCATAGCTCCTAAAAGGTCGCCATGGCCAAAGCACACACCCCTGCTCATGGCAGGGGGTTTGGAGCTAGATGATCTTTAAGATCCCTTCCAACCCAAACGGTTATATGTCTGATCGTTCTTACCTGACGAATAGAATCATAACAAAAATATTTACAGTAAGCTCCACTGGTCTTGAACTATCTTTAATAACTTAATCATTCAGTTGAGGCACAGAGGAACCCACATATCCAATACAGATATATGTTAGTAATGAAGGGTGAATGAAGAGCATGTTTGCTACATCACTTGGGGTACAGAATGAAAGTGTCTTAAATTAACATAATTTAGAAGATTTGAGGCTATAGGTTATTAAATACCAAGTTTGTGCCAACAAAATTAGACACTAATTTATTTTATAACACTTTGAAGTATTATATGGCATTTTATTTCTTGATAACCTTTCAATGTTTAACCCCATTTAATTTACATACATAGTTAGCAGCTCATTAACAGCTCATTAGAAACACCAGGAAAAACATGCAACAATAACAAATTCAGTGCAGCAGAGGGGACCAAAATTCTATTTGGGAAATTATACAGCAAATCCTGCTTCTAAATGACAAATCTGTGGTATTTTGCCAGCCCTGCGGGGCTCACGGTTATTACATGAAAATAGTAAAAATAACTCAATTTCTATAGCTGACTCTTCTTGTATTTATTTAGACAATACTAGAGGGCAAGAGAGGTGATCACATAGCAACGAGGCAGAAAAGATGCAACAAAGAAGATGGCAAGGTAAACATTGCCACAGGTAAGTGCTGCATTAAACATTGCAAACTGATTCAGGATGAGATGCAGTTCCTCAAAATTATGTTTTTTCTGAACTGTTATTCCTTTTTAATTTTTAAATCATCTGCTTTATCATAAAAAAGAAAACATGCATAATCTAAAGCCACAGAAGTCACAAAAATGGATGTGCCAGGTCAAATCGCAGCCCGCATAGCTCAGCAACCTTTCATCAGTGAGGAGGAACAGACTTCTAAGGGAGTGTAGATAGTACTGACATCTTTCCTTGGGTGTACCTGCTGGCAAATATCACGTCAGAAATTTTCCAGGCAGGATTGCTGCACATCCAGACTGTCATGCTGAATAGTGAATAAATGGATGTATCTTTCATGACTCTCTTTAATCCTTGGCACAGAATTTCTGTTTATACAGTGAGAATAAGGATGCTGACTGCTATAATAAAGTACTATTAGCTCCATGGAGGGAAACTCATGAAATTCTGACATCATCTTCTCACAGGACTTTGGAAGTACCATAGACATGAGTACTGAATGAAACACAGTGCATATTAGAACTGAATATGGCAGCACAACACAATTTTCATCAACAAATCTCAGACGAAGTATCAAACTAGTGACACCCTAGGAGGTGACTGAAGGAAAACTGGAGGTAAATGAGAAAGTTTCCACACTGGGAAACAAACCACACATTTCCAACAAGGATCTCAAATTTCCAAATGCCAAAGTCTGACAGGTTCTCTGAACTCTCTGCAATTCACCTGCTAATGGACTTTGATAAAGATGGAGTATACTTCAAATTTGAAAGTGTCCCTCTTCCTGGCCCTCTTCCACTTCTCCTGAAAGAGAGCTCAGCTGCCTCTTGAACGCCAGCAGTCATTCAACTCTCCTTTCCATATAATCTCCAGGCTTTCCTTTCTATTATGCCAAAGTCTTTACTACATTCTATGAAGTTTTGATCTGGCTTCCTAGTCCTCTTCCTCCCACTGCTTCCAATCTTGGAAGAGAAAACAGTGTTTATTCACGTTTGGACATTCCTGAATCTTTTCTTCTACGCTATTTTAGATTTAAACAGATACCTGGTGGGAAGTATCCCTGCCCACAGCAGGGGGTTGGAACTGGATGATCTTTAAATTTGTTTGGTTTTGGGTCCTTTCCAACCCAAACCATTCTACAATTCTATGATCTAGTGGAAGGTGTCTGCCCATTGCAGAGGTTGGAACTAGATGAGCTCTAAGTTCCTTCCAATCCAAACCATTCTGTGATTTCCACAAACCAAGGTTGTCTAAAATGCTATTGATAAGTTACAAGAAGATAGCCTCACTCACATACATTCCTCATCTTTAGTATTATTTCTCTATTTTCCACTTGACTATATTTAAAGTCAAAAAAAGCCATTTTGCTCTCATTGACTTCTCCTGTGGGCATCCAACTATAATGCCCTTTTACCATTTTGCCAAATAAACACATCTTATTTCTTTCCTCTCCATCCTGATATCTCTGTACCCCTTCTACTGTACCATTTGGCTTGTTTCTGTCTACTCAAGTGTATTTTTTTTCAAGTTAATTCACAGTATTTCTAAATACCAAATCCAGCAGACTCACCTGTAGAAAATAAATATGTATCTACTTTACAGGAAAGTCATTGCACCAGGTTAATTAGATAACTGAGTTACCACAACCCTATACAAGTGCAAACATGTGCACATATACGGTTATCTGTAACTTCTGGGCAACTTCCACCTTTCTTAGCCCAAGTCAACTTGCCATCTCCCACAGAAGTATGTCTTTGTCTTTTTTATCACCTGACAACACATCAGGGGTTTAGCTATCAGCAGTATTTCAATAAGGCCATCTGACTTGGACATTTAAAGTTGCTGAAACATCAAGACGTTTTCTTGTTTGCCTTCCTTTCCTGCACCGTGCATTTCTCACCGAACAAGACGACTCAAGGCACCCTCAGCGACAGCATCCCCACGTGCGGGCTGAAACTCCATCCCTGGCCACGCGACCCGCTTGCTCTAACCACGAGAAGCGGCTGCGGGCACGGTGCCCGGTCTCTCCCGCAGGCCGCCCGGAGCCGTGCTGCCGCTCCACATACCCTGGCCGGTGCTGCCACCTGCTGCCGAGCCAAAGCCGCCGCCAGCAGCCCCGTCCGCTCGCACGGCGCCCTGGCCCTGCCGCGCCGCACCGCCCGGCCTCAGCGGCGCGCCGCTACCGTCGGGGGCGTCGGGAGGGGCTTCCCGCGCCCGGGCACTCGCATCCCGCAGCGGCACAGCGCTGCGTCGGGGTGCGGGCAGCCGGAGAGTTCTCCAGCGCCGCCCGACACACCTCTCGGCTGCGAGTTCCGGACTGGCCCTCGCGGGGATCCGCCGCCAGCTCGGCCCTCCGAAGCGCACTCGCTCCTGCCTTTGAAACGCGCGCTGCAGAGCAGAAGCGATAGGGAGTTTTTGCGCGCTTCCGTGCAGTAAATTCAAATGCTGAACTACAATAGCTACTGCAGAGTAAGGATGAAAAAAAAAACAGTTAATAAATCCTCTGTGAGATCACTCCCCAGGTGGACAATGTTACCTTAAAAGTAGGTTTTAAAAATCTTTATAACCCATTCTCCTTCCAGAATATCAATAAGTATCCATATCAATAAGTAAAATCACTTTTATTAAGTGCAGCTGCACTGATGACCCCTCATTTCAAGTTAAAGTCTGCAAGTAAATTTAAAAATGAGTGCCATTCCAAACTCAATTCCACAAGAAAACTCCTTGGGAGAAAAGCAGATGTTTCTAATTGTAGGCCACTTGATTTTAAGCAATAGAGAACAGATTAAAGCAGATGACAGCCACAACTCTGTGAATTCTCCCACCACTTCAGTGATTAGGCAGCATTTCTCACAAATCTGGGTAATTAAGTGGCATCTTAACCAAACTGTAAGTGCTGAAAACTAAAGTTTTGATCGAAACTCTGTTATTTAACCAGCTGCTACACCAGTGTTCGTTGTTTTCTACTCGAAATCCTCCTCCTCTTCTACACGTTAAGGCGCTCCTCCTAAAAACCTAATAGTGTCTAAGCATAACTTCTTTCTAATGAGCTCCCAGCTGGTCATACGCAAGGCCTGTATGACATCTCTACTCTTTTGCTCTAGTCTCTCAAGCAATGAAATAATTTTTAAGCCTGACAAACAGTTGTAAGGTGTCTCAAACTTTAAAGGTCACTTACAACCCAAACTATTATATGATCTTGCTTTGATGGCATTTCTTTATTTACAACAGAAAAAGAGCAGCTTCCATGGTCAATATATGAAAGAGCAATTTCAAGTTCTGGCAAACAAAATAAATGTGTGTAGCAGAGGAAGACGATTTATTATGATAGGGGAAAGAAACTGAATTAACTGAAAAGGTAAACACATGCTGTAATGAAATAAGCAGAGTGCTGACTGTAATCCTGCAGTTCCTGCACAATGAAAGTCATGAGTGTGGAAGCCTGAGATTCTTGAGTGAGATGCTTGTTACATCTCACTGCAGCAGGCTCGCAAATGCTGCTTGCATGTTCAAGAATACTGTGGGCGAACGTAGCTCTTGGTATGGAAGTTTCCTCCATGGTTTTGTTTAGCTAAGCTTATATCTACACACTTAAATATATTCAATATTCTTGGCAACCCCCATATAGCATAATTTTAACCAAGAACACAGAGGCTTTGATCCATTTATGCCATCAACCCACGTTTTCCTTCAGTTTCAGCAACTGCTGTGGTTTGAGCATTTACATTGAGTTTAAGTGAAGCACTTTCTTGGGCAGCAAGCAAGGCACTTGTTACTCCTTACATCGTAACATCAGAGAGAAGTCTAAGCTAGGCACAGTTCTTTCTTTGGATCAAAATGGCCCCAAACTCTTACTGTGGTGTTTTTCTAAACTTGCAGCAAGTCACTCCTGAACTCAAACCAGACTTGAAGAAAACCTAGTGACAGTGAGTTACATCTCCAGATTATCACGTACCCATCAGAATGGGTCTGTTCTCTGTGTAAATTTAGAATCATTTCTACTGCATGTCACCTTAAAGCATGATGTAAGAAAGAATCAAAAAGAGCAAGAGTTATTTCAAACATAATAGAGAAGGGAATCATTTAAACTGGGCTAGGCATAGGATCACGCCTAGCAGAAGTGACACTGGATGACTCCATTTCTGTTACATAATATATGCAGTGCCCCTGGCTCACTGATATCCAGCAAAATGCAGCTAAAACCATGCCATACCACAGGAGAAGATACAGTATAGAAGTGGCTGGGATAAGATGTCAAGAACAGTGAGAAAGAGAGGGATTTAGCACAACAGAGGTAAGAAAGGACTAAACTAACCATCTAGACATACGAGATCATCATAATTTTAATCTCCTACACAAAAGCACTTGAAAATGTGAAGTATGTGCAGATGCCAGTGCCTGGAAAATAAAAGCCTCCCTTTTAAAATCAATGAGCTGAAGTGCCTACAGAAATTAGATACACAATGGGGATCAGATGCATACTGAATTTGGTCCTTGTTCCCTGTTGCATATTTGTTAAGAGATTTCTTTTTATTACTTTTTAATTCATTATTGTAAGTGTAATCTCAGTCAAGTCAAATCACTTCATTAATTAAAAGGGATTGAAAAGGTCCTTAGCTACCAGATTCCACAAAGGCCCAAAAGCTCAGGCCTGTTTACAGGAGGTCGTATTTCATTTGCTGCCTATGTCAAACCAGTACCCATCAGGCCTTTGCCAGGCCCCAGAGACGAGCCAATCAATGTCTGCTCACTAAACCCCCTTGCATGAATCCATTTAAGCAATGTGGATGCTTCCTGTCGAAAAAAGAAATGGTCTCTTGGTATCTCTGATAGAAATTAGCCATGAATTAAGCGAAGCACGGTTGTTTTGGAAGAAAGCCAGAACCAGAATTAATAGGCCATCTGAGCCTCTTGAGTGTTGAATCCCATTTGTTAGCAATTCTTTATGAAAGGTTTCCCTTCCCTACACCCGTTCTGGCCAAACCTTGTATGCTGTCTCCTGAAACTGAAGTCATTCCGTTAAATTTTAACCAGCTGGGAAAATATGAAAAATACTGACTTTTGTCAAACATAGTCTTAGAAACTTGCTTCATATTTGTGCTACAGTAATCCATTTGTCCTCTGTTCCCTTTAAAATACACACTTCCTCATGACTCATCATCTCCCCGAGCTTAGGTGTAGCAGGACCACTGACACAGATGGAGCTGCACTAGACAGGAGTTTGGCTTAATGTTATTTCAGTAATTCTGGCAGAATCGCATAAAGGCTTTCACTGTACATTTAATTACCATTACCCTGTGTGAATGGAATAGTGTCTCTTGCTGCCAATCCTCCCAACCTCAAAAGCTTTGTATATGAGTTTAGTGGCAATGAAATTAAGAGCTTTTAGAGATCTTATCTTAAAATTATCTAGACTCCCATTTTTACAATGGACAACTTGGTTCAAGTCTGATTTTCCAAAGTTAGCTGAATTTTCTCCAATTTTCACTGGTGTCTAGGCATAGGAATTAATGGGAAGGGGTATGGAATCTTGTTTGTTTTCTTTCCAAAACAACACATCAAATTCTAGTCTAATTACTAAAACCTTCAGGTTTTCCAGAAAACTGAATACTCATTTTTCTCAGAAAATCTGAGGACTTCTCAAGTGGGACACCTCTAAATTCCACTAATGAGAGCTAGGCTGCTCAATCCCCCAGTGAAGCTGTATGAGCTAGAAGCAGGCAATGATGTGCCAGGTGTACCTCAGTGTCCAATTATACAGGAAAAATAAACTCAAACTAAACACAACCACCCAACTGTGTCTCTTCAGCCTCCTTGTTTCTTTGAATTTTGCTATAGTTACCTTAGGTACTTCATTTTGTTTTTCAGACTGTAATATTCACTATGGTCTGCCTCTTTCATGCTGTTCATATAATCCCTTAAACAATTGAACATTCCAAGATTCTGTGATTTCAACCTAAGTGATTCTATGATTAATATAGGTTGATGAGCACATTGATTTGGGTGATAGAGAAGGTTAAACCTGACCTTTATTGTCTTCTCTCCTGCAGACAAGTAGGCAGTTTTACAGCTTTTTCTCCTGCAGGCACATACACCCCACAAACTTGCAGGACAGAGGACATAATTTGTGTAATTCAATTTTTAATTGTGGCTGGGAGGAATTTCCTGGTTTCTCTAAAGAGAGGAGAAGCAGTCAAGTGATTATTTGGCTACTTTCTGACTTCTCATTTGTTCTCATTATTTTCAAAGGCCTTTTTTAATTGATTATGTTTTGAAGAAAAAAAATAGCAGAATTTTAACAAGCATTTCTGCCAGTCTTCATTCTAATTACAGTATCATTTCGTCATTTAGGAAGTCTTGGCAAAAACACCCCACACATTAGAGCTCACAGAAGAATTTTATAAACAGCTAGTCTGCCAGGCATCAGCTGTAATTCATTTTCACTTGATTTGCATTGTCTGATTTCATTAACAATCAGAGGATATCCATTTCTAAACAGTGCACCATATAAACGTTCTTCTCTTTCTCTGAAGGAGACCTTCCTACTTAGTCATCTATGATATGTTCATGTATTTGTCACAAAAGGAAAAGCACATGACAAGTTACTAACCACTTAAAAAGGGGGAAAGAAAAAAAAAAAAAAGTATTTTCTGTCTATTTCAGGGAAGGGGGGGAAGGTTTTAAGCTGGGATGCTTCAGAGCTTTAATTGTGACTGTAGAACAAGGCAGTAGACACAATCCCATGGAAAGCTTCAAGTATAAATCATCATGTCAAAGCATCTCTTCCAGGGTGAGATGGAGGATCATGAAAACAACTGTCTCACACACCTTTACCTGAATGAAACAGACTAACATGTGTCTTCATTACATGGCCAAAGCAGCAAGTATTTAAAAAGTCCTAAATTCAGTCTTAACTGCCTGACCTCATTTTATACTACATGGGTGCAAACAAACCCCAGCTTTCCTAAAGCCTCTTCTTCTGGTGGCTGAAGTCTCTTAAAAAAATAAAATAAAAAATAAAAAATGCACTGATTACTTTTACTTTGAGGAGAGAGGACTTGGTCTGAGGTATTTTTAAACACCAGGTTGATACAGGATAAGCAACAAACATGGGCAAAAGCAGGAGAATATCGCAGAAACAGGACTTCCAGCAAGTATTGCACCAGCTCTGAAAAATGCCTGTTCTCATCCTCACTCAGAAAAGAAGGAAAAGGAAAACTGCATTCTGTCCAGCTGTACCAGTATTGGCAGACAGGTGCAAGGAGGACTTCTTAGAGATAAATAGAGGCAGAGGCTCACAGTGGATCTTAATTACTAACTCACCTAAATGCAAATAAAAGAACCTGCAGCCAAATAAAGTGAACCATGAAGGTTTCACAACTTTTATTCCCATTTAAGGCCAAGGAACAATAAAGAAGAAACAAAGATTTGCCTGGCTACAAGGAAAAAGTAATCTGAAAGGGAGATCAGCTTTTAAAATTCCAAAGCACATGCTTCCTGCATGTTTGTCTCTATTGCAATGCCTGGTAACCCTTTCTCATCTATGCAGCTAAGTGAGACAATGGTTCACAGAGTACACACATGGACAATCTCTATAAAACACCTTATTCTGTCCAACTGCTCTGGTTTTCTTACAGGAACCCCATCCCAGGTCATAAGAAACCATTTCTTCATGTTACACTCACAATCCCAGCTTCTGTACTACAAGCACCACATTCCAGCCTGGCTGCTCTCTAGGGGCTGGAAAATACCGTACATTTGTACTTGTCCAGTTTATCAGGTTCCTCTTTTAATTTATCTTACAGTCTCAAGCTAATTCTTTTCAAAGGGCTATTTTTGAGTTTGCTGTTCTTTCCCTCCTTCTTCCCTCCCCTCAAGAGAATTCAAAGGGATTAATTGATTTGAGGTGTTTATGCTATTAACGTGGCTATTATTTCTAGTGTGGCTTTGACAATAGCAAGGATCATCATTACAAAAATAAATATGAACAAAGCAACATTGTTTTAAAGACATCAAAAGAACCAAAGTTGCTTAGAAGCCTCATTCCCAGTCCTGCCTTTCAGAAGCATTTAGAGAATACTTACTACATGCTTCTACAGTGAACGTAAAGCAGAAGGCATGTGAGAAACAAATGTTACCTGTGAACACCCTAAAGTGTTACACAAAGTAAAGATATTTTACGAGACAAGCCAGTGGAAACAACAGTCTGCCTTCATATGGCTCTAATCCTCTGGAAGGTAAGTAGCACACAAGATGCACACAGCGAGTTACTGAGATAGAATATTTAAAGTATTGTGATTTTAAGCCACTTTTATTTCAGCCAAATACAAAGCAAGTATGAAAGCCAGTAAGAGGCTAAGCCAGTAAATGGACTGAAGAATACTCCTGAAGTCTATAGGGACTCCTTAGATTTCAGTTTTGTAGCTTTTACAGGTACAAAGGGTAGAAATATTTTATCTCATCTTTTTCACAAGTAGAATTCAGGTAGATACAGAGCAGCCTCCACTTCCTTAGCCAAATCAAAGGCATCCCCAGAAAAGGCTTTCTGTACTTTCCCTTTCAAAAAAGCTGAAACATTAGAGCCTTCATTTGGATCCCTTCTTTCCTGACAATTTATGCTGTGCTGAGGACAAAGGCAGAAGAGCCCCTTGAGCAACCGAATTTCTGCATGCACACTTCAGAGCCTGTAGATTTTTCTATTTTTCTAAATCCTTATTATACCACAAGTACAGACGGATCTTCAGAACTTTTAATACCATCAATCAAGGCTACAGTATGACAGTAAATATCATGGATACAGCCATGAAGGACCTTCATAACACTGGGAAGTCAGAAAACTTTCTACCTGGAATTAGCAGCACAACACTCCATTGTCTCCAGACAAGCAGTTCAGGAAGCAGGTCAAATGAAGTTCCCAAATACTTGTACCATGCACTTGTACGTAGTAGATAATGTGCCAAACAAGCTTCCCTATAGTTCAGAAGGGCTCTTGGCTACAAGGACTCTTCAGTATGCGATGAGGGTTGCACAGCAGTCTGTGTGTTTTAGGGCTCTAGCAATGTCTGTTTTCATGAAATATTTAATAGCTTAATATTTTGAGACCACTTAATTTAAATTTATTGGCAGGGGACATGGTATGAGAGGACAGATGCGTAGAAAAGGCTTTATCTACACAGAGAAAAGCTCACAGAGATTGCTTCTCTAGAAAAAACTAGAGAGGAACTTTTAAGAGGGAAGGTCACTATCTGCTATTTCAAGTGACATAGCAAAAGCAGTATCAGATGAAGGTAGTCCCAAGCAGGACTCTTCTCAAATTTTTTTTGAATGTCTCTCCTCTCTGGGTGCACTCTATGATGTTCTGTGCTAAAAAAAAAAAGAAAAAAAAAAAAGAAAAAAAAAAGAAAAAAACAAAACAAAACAAAAAAAACCCCACCCAACCAAACAAACAAAAAAACCAAACAACACACAAGAAACAAACCAAAAAGAACAACCAAAACCCAGCAAAACCACCAAACTCCCCCCACAAAAAAAACACTCAAAAAACCTCCAAAACAAAACAACAAACAAAGCCCCCAACCACCTATACAAAAAGAACTACCTATAGTTTTATGGTAATATAAGAAGGAAGTCTTGTACCATGTGGTGTTTGCAGCCACTTCAAGGTCCCTTTATACTTCCAGGGCAGTTAAACAATGATGTACATATGAAGCATCAGCCCTTCATTAATAAAGGAGCATGGCCCATGGCACTTCATGTCTAATAGCTATGATTTGCTTGGGGCACTTATACTGCTGGAAACAGACTAAGGACCTATTTCAGAAAGACACTTGGAATGTACAAAACCTCCATTCTATCACTATTCAGGAAAGCACTTAAACCAGCTCTTTCCATCCCTTCAGAGTTCCCAAACTGCAAATGTTTCCTACTCGTGTGGCAAAAATGCTAACTTGCCCATATTATCACCTAAGATGCTGTTCAGGTTCACTGGGAAATCAAAATAGTTCCAATGAGCAGCTAAAAAGCAATTTTTCTTCTCATTAGCTTCCTCCCCCCCCCCATGTTTCTTTGTTTCTTTCTCCATGGTATAGCAAACTTCGGCAGCACTGCAGAATGCTGATGAGACACATACTTACTGTGTGGAATCCCAACAGCTATTTTCGGCCAATACCTGGCATGAACTTCCTCTGCTTTGAGGACAGAGGGGGTTTGGTTACCAGACTGTCTTGAAAAGTTTAATCCTTCATTATGACTTGCCCAAAGGCTTGCAAGTTTTACAAAACTAATGTCACATTAAAGACAAGCTCCAGCAACCCTTTAAGCAGTAAGGCACTAAGGTGGCTTTTCCTTTGAGAATACAAAAACCATAACAAAAGCATTTTTATTTCATCTCTAAGAAGATCAATGCTGTATATGCAAACTCTTTTCTCATTTATTTTGTTGCTCTTTTATTTTGAAAGGTGTTGGTCAAGTGTATGGTTATCACTAAAGGCAATTAGGCTGTCTTTGGAACACAGCGTTTCCAATATCTCTCAATCCTGACCTGTCGTAGTTCTCAGACTGCATTGAGAAAGGCTTGTCACTCATGGTCTCCTGTCCACTGCAAGAAGAATCAGCATTCAAAATGGAGGATGAAATATTTCATAGAAGCATTTAGGTTGGAAAAGACCCACAAGTTCATCTAGTCCAACCATAAATTTGTGATGATCTGTAACTGCAAAGGACTAATTCTATGACATTTGAGGTCTCCTTATGTCTGAAGACTTACAAGCCACTATTCCAAACCTACTCCTGCTACTTCTGAACTTGATAGTCAAAACTAAACATTTTTTATCCCATCATTAATTTAAACAGATTATTCAGAAAGCAGGTAAGTTTAGCAGTGATTGCATTTTTATGCTGCCTGATCTTCAATTCTCATTTGAAAGAGGAAAAATTTGGAATCGCTGGCAAATCAGGTTTGCTAAGGTACAGTTTACCACATGAAGCTGAAGATTGCAGTGCGGGAAAACTGCAGTTTCTGTCTAACCTTTTCTGATCTACCCATTCTAAGTACTACTTCAGAAAGAAAAAGAACCGAGTAACAATTTGCAGGTGATTTCTGGAGGGAGAGAAAAAAGTCAGACCCCATTCACTCATCCAAATGAGGTTTCAAACCTTTTCTCCTTGCCTTGAAATCTTCTTGATAACCCATTCCCTTCTTTGACATCTGAACCAAGTCCCAGGCTACTCCTGCCACAAGAAGGATTCTCACTGCTGTGAGCTTGGATCAGGTGGCTTTCTGTTTTGCTTTGTTATCCTGATGAAACATAGTGGTTTAACAGAGGGAACTGACAGCAGGGGAATGTGCTTCATCCTCCAGTCACTTCATTTTATGAAGTTTAGTCAGCAGCTCTATCAGAGCCATTTTAATTAAATAGGTCACTAAAGGATCTTCTTTTTACCTTGAAAAAGATGTGGTTCGGACTTTACCTGAGCTGAAAAGTTTGAATTTCATTAGGGCTTTAAAGTGCTCTTTTCCTCCCCCATTCAAATACAACTAGCACCCTTTCTTCAACACATCAATACAGCTATTTGCATGAAGTATTGATTAGAAGTCATTATAATCACAAAATGTTAATTACACCAATTAATTCCCAATCTGTTTCTACCTCAAGCTTGTTTGCTTTCAGCACATAAGGTTAAAGTCAGTGAATCAGTCTTGGCTTTCTCTCGGGAGACAATTTTTTATACATTGAGGAATGCCCTTTAAGCAGCAATTTTTCTCTGTGACCAGGCTTTTTCCCCAACATTGTTTCATAACTATTTTCATACTGTTTTCAAGAATCACACAGGGACACCAAACTCTTTGCCTCTTTACCACTAAACAGGTTCCTTACAGTCATCATGGTTAATTTTGTGGGTCTGTAAACAACAGAGAACAAGAAAATAGTTTAATGCACCTCAACTACCAGATGGAAGAAGTGGGAGTGGTACGAAATCAGTGCTGAGGAGATTTAAAGTCAAATCCTGCAATATTACTGAGCTGATTCTGTTCCACACTTTTCCTTCTACATAAAGTTTCATTTAATCAGTTTGTGGAGGCAACTGGATTCCTGCAACATCATAGCTTCTGCTCCCAAAGATGGCTGTATCATGTTCACTCTAAATACCTATCATGTCAATTTTAAGGGTGTTAGCAGACCTCTTCCTCTTATTTCCCAAGAACGAAATGACTGTCATGTCCCTATTTTCACTTGTGCCTCCTTATCTTCCTCTGACTGCGCAAGCAATTTGGTTTCCATCTCAATCATTTAAAAACTCTAAAAAAACCCAACAAAACAAAAATATAGAAACCAAAACCACACGCAGACCCCCTGCCAAACCACTTTCTCTACTTGCTGGCACATAGACTTCATTAAAGCTGCCTTTGGCTCGAGATCTTCTAAGGAAAAGACAATATAAGCTGCCCATATATAACTTAGCCATTGCTCAGAGTTGACTATAGTGACAAGGACAAGTGAGAAGAGGGAATTTTGCATTTTCTTTGCTCTGTTAGGTACAAAGAAGTTAGCATTAATTTAATAAAGTCAGGTCCACAAAGTACACGGAGAGAAGGAAATTATACATAAAAAACCTATTCAAGCCCTAGGAAAAAAAAAAATTACTTTGCACTATACAGACCTGTCCAGGAACAGCATGCAAAGAATGTGCATTCACTGGAAACAGTTTTTAAGTTACAATAGTACTTCTTATGACATGAAAGTTGGTGCCATGTGGGCACAGACAATGAGTCCACTTTCCCATTCCTTTTCTTAAGCTGCCAGTAAAGAATTATTATCTTTTTACAAAATATTCCTTGGATGAAAACACTTGGTGTGCAATATTTAAGGAAGTATTACAAAGCTCTGTTTAGAGTGATGTTATTGCCTCAAATTATAACAATTGGCTGACTCCCAAATCATTCAATCCTGATTGCTGCAGTGCTTGGTTTGGAATAGTGATACATCTGGGTATTGCAGGACTTTGCCACTACCTGAATAGGAAAACCACTTCTGTGTAATGTGGTGGCCACCCACAGGCTCCATTATCAAATGCACACAGAGATCAGCTCATGGTTTCAGAATACAGAACTTCATAGTTTCACGGAGCACACTATATCTCCACCAAAAACTAAGAGAGTATTTGAGTATATCAAAATAAGAGAGTATTTGACAGCTCCACACAGCATATCACTGTTTTAGCAAGACTTTACTGATCCCTCAGGCCTCTTTCACATTTATTCCAGACATAGATGTCTGCACAGGTAAGTCTCTTCTATTGGCCAGTATAAGAAGCTGCAAAGTTCAGAGAAAACCAACTAAAATGAAAGGCAGCAACTGAATATAACTTACTGAAACTGAGCTCTCCAATTTCCCACATATTTTTCAAATAAACAAAATGCCAATTTGAGAGAGTTCTAGGGCTTAATATACCAGTCTAAGATTATCAGAGCCCTGTTATATTAACTCTACTGAGGATTGTTTGGATTTTCTGCTTGCATAACTCAAAGTAGTCATAGATCAAATATCTGACAAAGTTAGAACACATGTACAAGTTTGTGCAACAAAGAAAAAATCAGAATTAAATAGCCACAACGTAAGTAAAACACCTTTTAGTTTGTGGTTGATACAACAGGAAAAAAAACAGTTTCTGTAGGTTTCAAGTTGAAAGACTCTTTTGGTTTTGTTTTTAAACCAGAAACTGATTAACAGTGTCTTTTGTATAAAATCACAGGGTTCTGTGCTGAACTTTGGAAAGCTGGCTTTCTGGAGCTAACCATCATTTCTAAGTAAAATTAGCTACTGAAAGCTACTCATGGTAAAGGATAGTAAAATACAGGGCACATAAACTGCATAATATCAGAACTCAGAACTTCCTGACAATTGGAGCTTTTGTGGTAGCCCATGCTATTTTAAAAGCTAGAAAGGTAAAGGTGTAATTTATTTTAACGTAAAATGTCTCTGAAGACCATTGTATTATAATTACAGATATAAGGCAATGATCTTTGCTATTAAAAGGCATTTTAAAAAAACACATCCACCTTTCTCTTTCCTTTGGAAGGCATTTTGTGGCTCACAGAAGCCATCTGGCTAAAAGTAATTGAGTGTATAATCCTTTGCACTTGTATCCATGCCCTTGCAGCGCCATTTCTTCAAAGATGAAAGTCTGTGGATCTGGCTGTAGGCCCAGTTAAGAGGGGAAAAGCAAGTGAATAGAGCTGACAACCACACCGCCTACGCCTGAGGCTGCATTAACTGCAGAGTTACCTTCTTTTGTATTTCCTTGAAGAGCAATGGCAGCAGTCAATGAGAATCTCAGAGCCACAACTCCAGCGCGTTGGAGAAGAACAGTGAGAACTCAGTCTTGAAAGACATCTTTGGCCTTCCACACATCCCCAGGGGCTGAAAGATTTGGGCAGGAATCAAACCTATTCACTGGAGGGTTTTGTCTTGTTACACTGCCTTGTTTCCGTGGGAAGATACTATCGGCAGGGGGAGTACTCAAAACACCAGAATATTAACATCTTCTCGCTACTCAAAATCTTGATCATCCATCCGAGTATTATCAAACACTGGTTTATGAATGAGTCAGACTAAGACTACAGACCCAGTATCATTTATGAGTTAGTGCAGACACGGATATCTCACGCAGGTCAGAAAAAAAGAGCGTACGATTTTCTGTCATGATCATTTATGAGGTCCTGACCTTAACATAACCTCTCTTCACAATGCCTATAACTTGTTTTCTTTGGTAATTCCCATGAATTAGCTTTTTTGCTTAGCTGTCTAAACTAATTTTTATCACACACAAAAGCCTTTTCATGAAGCAACAGAACAGCTTTGCTTCTTACGTTTAAAAAATCTTTTTTTCCTGAGTATTGATACAATTTCATAGTGAGGACAGTTTTACATAAACTATTTTCCACTCCACTGAATGTTATATCGCTCTATGTGAATATATTACTTCGTTGATACTAAGGCAAAATACTGCTATAAATGCTGTATTTTCATTAATGCCATTCTTTGACTTTTTAATAGATCCATTCCATGCCTACTATTAATACCAAATCTTACTGATGGATCTGTTTTAAGCAGCCAGCATAATTTCCTCTGTTGTCCCCAGAGCCTTCACCTAGGATTCAAAGGGAAAAAAAGATCACTAGCTCCTCTGTATTTCAAGGCAGTGAAGCGATTAAGATGGAGGGAAAAGCTCTGATGATTTGGGAAACTCTAGTCAGTAACACAGAAACATAGAAAGGCATTTTGAGATTTAAAAGTAGAAAGTGGAAAACAGGGAGTTTTATTTTTCTCTGGCCTGTTTAAAAAAAAAAAAAAAAACCACAAAAAAACCCTCTGAAACAACACCACACTACAGATTGGCCAAATTCAGAGCCAGCTGTAGATATGGGTGAGTTTAGTGATAAATTAACGTCAGATTCAGCAAAAGTGTAGCAGCTGTAAGTTTCTGACAGCATATAGTATACGAGAAATCCCTATGAATATAATGCTAATAATGCAGGAGATGAAAGACAGCATGACTTTACCAAATTTAGACTACTTTAAAGTATCATTTGGCTCATATTGGGACACACATTTTGTTCTCTTCTACATTAGTTTAATTCTAAATTTTGAATTTTGACTCCAGGATTATATTCTTCTAAAGGATACTAAAGATCAGTGCTGCCTAGACTTGGTCCTGGAAAAGGCCCAAGAATACTAGCAATAGCTACATATTTTATTCTAGCTTTTCAGCATGTTGAGAGCAATTAAGCAAAGACTGTTAAACTCAAATGCAGTAGCGCTGATCCTTCATTAATATAGAATCGTAGAATCATAGAATAGTTAAGGCTGGAAAGGACCTTAAGATCATCTAGTTCCAAGCCCCCTGCCATGGGCAGGAATAATTCCCACTAAACCATATCACTCAAGGCTCTGTCCAACCTGGCCTTGAACACCACCAGGGATGGAGCATTCACAACTTCCCTGGGCAACCCATTC
>JANRGW010033984.1:18649-77821 GCA_024733675.1 Psilopsiagon aymara | reverse complement strand
CAAAGTAAAATACAATAAAATAAAACAAAGTAAAATAAAATAAATTTAAATAAAATAAAGAAATAAAATTAAATAACTTTTTCAGTGACATTTTATGGAATCATAGAATGGTTTGGATTGGAAGGGACCTTAGAGCTCATTCAGCTCAAAACCCCTGCCATGAACAGGTGCACCTTCCACTAGAGCAGGCTACTCCAAGTGCCGTCCAACCTGGCCTTGAACGCTGCCAGGGATAGGGCAGCCAAGGCTTCTCTGGGCACCCTGTGCCAGCGCCTCAGCACTCTGATAGTAAAGAACTTCCTCTGATCATCCCCATGACCTCCTCTGGACTCACTCCAACAGCTTCATGTCCCTCTTTTGGTGCTTCCCCAGAGTTGGATCAGGACTGCAGAGGGGGTCTCCCCAGAGCACAGCAGAGGCAGAAAATCCTCTCCCTTTTCCTGCTGCTCATGCTCTGGGTGTGCACTCCAGAACCTGGTTGTTTTTCTGGGCTGCAAGAGCTCATTGTTGGGTCATGGGGAGCTTTTCACCAAGCACCCCCAAGCTGCTCTGAATCTCTTCTCCACCCAACCTTTAGCTGTGCCTGGGATTGCCCTCACCCATGTGTAGGGCGTTGCACTTGGCCTTGTTGAATTTCATGAGTTTGGCATTGACCCACCTCTCTAATGTGTCAAGGTCCTTCTGGATACCATCCCTTCCCTCTAGCATGTTGACCATACCACATAGCGTGGTGTCATCAGCAAATCTGATGAGGGTGCACTCATTTCCACTTGTCCGTGTCACTGACAGAGACATTGAACAACACCAGTCCCAATACTGACCCCTGAAGAACACCACTCCTCACAGGTCTCCACTGGGAGACATGTACCAGGTTGTGCTAAGTATGAAAACACCTTTCTTAAAGTAGGGCAAAAAAAAAGAAAAAAACAGAAAAAAAAAGAAAGAACTGCTGAATTTCCAGTTAATAAAAAGGATTGCAGTGGCTTCATCTCATATTTGATTCACCTGGTTTATTAATCTCTTCTTTATGCTGATGACTGAAAATAATTTAGCTCTTATTCAGCACGCGATTAGTAATGATTAAATTTTTCCTGCATAATGGTTTACAAACTTTGTTGCTACATATGAATTTTAAGTCAGTCATCTGACCAGCTATAAAAGGATGAGGTGCACTGTAATTTTGTGGTAATCACTGTGTAACAAGGAACCCCAAAAAAGACCTTTGCAAGTATTGAGGGTGTTCTTTACAATAATCAACGGTATTTCCATTCACTTCCCATTTGTTAGAGTGCTTTCCCTAAAATCTTAAGATATAAAGTTAAGCTCTTCTGAAATACATCTTTGATTCAATATAATCTATTATGGGAGATCTCGGAAGTGGCTGAAACTGTAATGGACTGCTAAAGAGAATATTGCAAAATGCAGATTACTTCAGAGTTCATTTCAGGAGGAACTCCTCATAAAACTCACATAAATGTAGAGCTGCCTGTATCCTTTGCCTTTTCCCCACAGTCGTAAGTCCGAGGCTGTGCAAATTGGAATCTAGATTTACTCTTTTAAAACTATTTTAACAAGGAATAGCAGAGGCAAATGAATTTGCAATGAAGGTGGGTTTTGCATGGATGCAAAATGGTTATGTTGCTACCGATGAAAATGCCATTTTACTGTCGATGGGTGGTCTGTGTCAATAGCTTACTGGTTTTCTTTTGACATGCCGAGTGTAGAATGGGCCTTGTGGATGTCTCACCAGCAGTTCCAATTCTCTTGGTGCATGAGTCAGGGACAAATACTAACTGTGTGGTACAAGTCAACTGTGGAAAAATATAGCCTAAGAACATTTGAGGAACCTCAGCTGAGGCAAGAGTGGTTATCATGGGGCCTGTGAAAGGCACTCTGGTTCTGTTTATTGACACAATTAACACCTTACTTCTCACACAATTCAGTGAGCCACAGATACAACTTGTGCAAAAACCCCTGCTCCTTCAGTAATTTGCAAATCCCACAAGACTATCGTTCTATGAGCCACGCTGCGCTATTAAACAGCCTTCCAAGTAATCAGCTGTGGGAAACCTGAAAGATGTATTATGTTGCCATGTATTAATTTACCAGATTTGTTAATAAGCTTAAATAAACAAAATTACCAAGCTAATTAGCATGCAGTGGAAAATGATGTTCTTTGAATCTCTCCAGTTCAGAGACTGGTTAAAACTGTCTCAAACAAAGATAAATAAGCCCATTCGAGCAACAGTGAGCATTGTACTAGGAGGTGCCATCCACCCATATAGAAAACAAAAAAATGGCGTTAACTATTTAAAGACTACAACAGTCTTTAAAATGCCAAAAAAGGGTCTGGTTTTGTAAAGCTGTTAGGAAATTTGAGCTACAGAGACAGCTTTGGTGGTATATTTTAAGCAGCTGTGGTCTGCTTAAATCAATGGTCATCACAGATATAAATAAACTCAGAGGTGCATAGTCTGCTGTTCAAATACCTTGAAAACATAAGCCTCCACTTGCTTTCCTAGATTCTTACAGAGGCAGATGCACAGAATTGCAACTGGGATGTAGATGTCTGTGTCAGAAGAGTTTGGGCTTCTGATCCTCCTTTGTTAGCTAAATATAATAACACTATTGTTTTCCTCTCCATCTTACCAAGATAAGACTTTTATGTGTTCTATGAAATACTTCAAAGGGCTTTGAGACCCTGAGGTACTACAGAAATTGTATTAATAGGTAGAATTGAGAAAAAAATTGAGTGCACACCCTAACCTTGTTTATAAAGTACACTGTAAATTCTAAATAGACTACATAATCATTTGGAAAATACAAAAAACACAGAATCATAGAATGTTTTTTGTTGGAAAGGACCTTAAGATCATCCAGTTCCAACCCCCTGCCAATGGCAAGGATGTCTCACGCTAGACCATGTCACTCAAGACTCTGTCCAACCTGTCCTTGAACACTGCCAGGGATGGAGCATGTACCACTTCTTTGGGCAACCTCTTCCAGTGCCCACCACCCTTACAGTAAAGAACTTCTTCCTTATATCTAACCTGAACTTCCTCTGTTTCAGTTTGAACCCATCATCCCTTGTCCTATCACTGCAATCCCTGATGAAGAGTCCCTCTCCATAGAGACTTATTGCTCCTCTGTATTACTTGTCACCTTGTGAAGCTGCACAGAAACTGAGTTCGAATTTTCCACTAAAGAACTATAATAATTTTTTGCCCTAATATATAAACATTTAATAGGAAAAGGTAGATATTTCTGGTTTTAGCAATTAGAAGCTGTGCCTGCTGAGAAAGGATGCGCTATTGAAAGGGGGTAGTAGGCATAGGGAGAAACCAGTACTGGAGGAGGAAGGGTGAAGGAAAGTTACAGCTCCTTGGGAGAAGTGCTCTTACTTAAGAGCTAACAGTTGTGGAATTAACTTTCTTAAATTGAGTAGCAGTGTAATGATATTAAGAAACCATAAACATGGTGTAATCTTTCATGGATTTATCGTTTAGAATATTTGCTTTTTTAGTGTCATCTGCAGGCAGACAGTACTACCTCAGTGCTCTTCATCCTGGGCTCTTGGAGGTGTCCTGGATCTCTGAACTCCTATGAAAGCCCTTATGAAAGGCAGTTAAAAACCAAGCCTATTGGCATTAAACTTTATTGTAAGTTAATATATAGAAACTTATATCCTAAGTTAGAATACCCCTGCTGGAAAAATGAGTAACATGCTGAAACTTAAAGATGCTGAAGATCATTTCTGTAGAGAGAAGGGAGTTGTCAGTAACCTTCTCATTTATTTTCTGACTTAAAAATCGCTTGTCTCTAAGCATGTGTTAGTTGCATTATGGCATGGATCACATTCCTGCTAGGTTTTTATTTATTTGCATTAATGATGGTTTAGGATGCTTTGCTTGGTCAGGCTTTCAAAACAGTCTTACAAGGAGAGCTTAACGAGTTTTATCCTGACTCTGCACTGACAAGCAGCTCTCCCACTAATCCACCTTTGTGCATTTGTTTAACATCCCCGTGGGCAGTTTGTAATAAGCAGTCATTCTCATAAGTAATGGTATTCCCAGATTTGCTTCGGTGGTGCCTTGTTCAATACCTTCCCTTCCTTTATCTCCTATTCGCTTCCTCTTTCTTTTTTCTATTATATGCAAATTACATAGTAATAAAGGATGCTCATGTACTGAAATCCCTAGAGGGAAAAGGGCTGCATTAATGGATTTACACCATAGATTAAGTATAATTGACATTATTAAAAAAAAAAAAAAGAGAGATGAAATATTTATTTTTAATGCTTCACATATCATTAAACTGATTTCTGTTCATGTGCTTTCCCAGAAGTGATTTAGACCCTTAACCATATAATCTTGCTCCCTAAATCAAACTATACTCAGTAAATAGGACTAGGACTGCTGTTTCCTTCTGCTATCCATAAATGAGAACACGAAAACATGACGTCAACTAAACTCTGTTTCTTCCTGATTCCTAAGGGAAATCAAACCTGGTGGAACAACTTCTCAGATTATAATATCATTTCTGTGAAATAACCCAGGGGAGACATTCCTCAAGGTATCTGAATGACACCATCTGAGGCGCTCAACAAGCTCCACAAGCCAGTGTGTCCTCAGATTTCACACCTTGACAAGCACCAGTGATGCCCAGCAAAATGAGAATAAACCCATCATAATTTAGATGTGCTGCTGGACAGACTCCCTGACTCTATCGGCCTGCAAACAGATGTAAAGGGAGGAGTCAGAGTGCGCAAGTGACTTTTGTGTTGGCAAAGAGTTCAAGAGCTGGTTTTCAATACAACAGTAATTCCTTGAAATCATATCTAAAGGCTCAGATTCTTCTTTGCCTTGAGATCTGATGTCCTCCAGAGCAATCTGTACCACTTACCACTTAAGGAAAGTCTATAACTTCAAAACTAATCAACTTCCATTTAACATTTGTGCCATCTCCATTGAGCAGCAGAGATTCCTGGTCATGAGATGGTCACCAGTCATGCAGCAGTTAGAGGTTCGATGTAAAAAAGGAATTATGAAATAAATTAGTATCTGCTTTTAATGAGCCTGGGTATCAAAGAGAGTGCTGCAGCTGTGTTCAGGCGTATGAGTGGTGGAAGCTGGTTTTGGGTGACATGTCTTTGTGTGGTGTGTCCTTGCCCATGGCAGGGGGGTTGCACCTGGAAGATCTTAAAGTCCTTTCCAACCCTAACTATTCTATGGTTCTATGATTCTAGGGTTCTATGATTCTACGGTTGTATGATTCTATGAGCAGGCTGCCATAAGGATTGAGTGCCATTGCTTCTGTTGAGTTGGGTCCATAATTTAGGATGCTACTTTCAGGATTGCATTCCTCCAGGAAAGCTACATCACAGAATTTAAAAGCAGAGGATTATATACAAACTATTTGTAAAGCAGTAATAGTGGCTCAATCTAGGGCTTCATTTCAGCATTTCAAAAACATACACACTGGCAGTGTCTAAATGGCACAACAGAATGCAGAGCTGGTAATAGACCAGATGCTGCTACTTCTTCCCCTTCAGCTATGCTTCTTTAAATTTTAGTAGAACATAATAAGCTCAGCTAAAAATACGCTTTAATATGTCTGTATTAGTTAACAGCCTGGTAGGAATTCTAATTATTATTGAGTTTATCATGGAGTACTACAATATGCCCTTTCTTTAAATTTCTAGAGACCACTTAAGCTGCAGATTGTTAGCTGTATAAATATTTGTTGATATTTAAGATGCATAATTCATTTGTTTCCACCAAAAAGCTGTGTAGCCTTTTCTGAAATACTGTACAAATGCTGCTATTTTAGTCAAAACTGTGCACATAGCTAGTTAGGGATGTTGCAGTTCCAGTAGGCAGATGAAGAGTTAGGAGTTTGGAGTCTGAAAGACAGCTCTGATAAGGGGTTTTAAAGTTATTCTGGGATATTCACTTAAGTATTGTGACTTTTTTATTTGAACTCGACTTGTTACAAAAGACAAAAGACTTATAATTGACTAAATAATTTGAAATATCAGTTGCAGTAATTGCTTATCCAGGTTTTTGTCTTTAAAAGGCACAGATGTATTTGTGATATTTTGACCACTTCGTATGCAGACGCTATAGGAATTCAGTGAGCTATAACTGATCAGGATTAGATCAGGAACACAGAAATCATCTGGCAGTCAAGGCAAATGCTTCTTTTGTCTTCAGTATTGCAACACATTCTACAGGAGGAGAAAAATTGGTCATTAGCTACTATTGCTTTATAAATAATATTTCAGTTTGGAATCATAAGCAGGTCAACATAACTGGAAATCACTCTTAGTGTCTTTTTCCTCTAATGCTTGTAGTGTTTCCCTTCTTCTTTCAGCCTGGGTTTATCATTCTATAATTAGTTTATAAAGATTAATTCAAAATACCACATATAAATTGATTTTAACTTTATTCAAACCCTACCACCCATTTGACTAGCGCCACTGTCTTATCCTCCCAACCTTTACATTAGCTGCTGAGTTGCAGTCTTCAGTATGATCAGAGTCACTGTGTCTATGCCACAGCTTTCTTTCTCTTGGGGGCTTATGTGGACTGCCTTTCTCTTCTGTACTAGGAAATGTGTAAGATAAAGCCTTGAGAAAAGAGAGCAAACAAACAGAGTTCATCATGTACAGCAGCCTGATTGCATTTCAATATACTGTTTTGATATAAATGTTGCTTGCTGGCTATATAAGCCTTTAATGTAGAAATAATAGTGGTCTAGCTCTGACTTCTTAGCTTATTTGCTGTATTATCATATGTTCACTCTCTGATCACTGACCTGAGTAGCCCTTTCCAGCTCAAAAATTATATTTTCACTTCTTTTACATTTTTTTTCTGTGAAAATATCAAATGGTGACCTTTAAAAAAATATATATTTTAGCATATGTGTCCTCTGCAAACAGAAACCTTTGGGGAAAAAAGAACCAAATCAAAACAAAACCTCCCAAAACTGAGGAGAAATCTTGCTTATTAGCTCCTGAACATTCTGGGGTGCTGATCATCACTGTTTTCCCACTCCTGTGCTTTCTCCTCTTTTGTGTGAATTTTCATTAACTCTTTCTTACTATTTCCCTCCTTATTAGCAAAGGTCCTCTCTACTTTAATCCTCTCAGCTTTCTTCTGTTGGCAAGACCTGGTGTCTTGCTCCCTTTATGATAAATAGGAAAATTCTCCAATTACAAAAGTGGAATACGGCATGAGTGGAGCTGAATTACTGAAGGGAGGGAGGGAAGAAAAAATATCACCAAATACTCCTCTAATTAAACTTCTCATTTCCTAATGAAAGGAGTTGAAGGAATTTCTCATTAAAAACTGTTTCCTCTGCGAGTGTGCATGTGAACTATTATGTAGGGGCAAATGCTTCATCTCTGAGTTGAGTTTTTATACTCAATGTTTAATTGCAGTGTGCTCATCTTCTTTACTATGATGCACCTCCACTTACTTGTTTCTTCTCTTTCCTTTGATGTTCAGTTCTAATTCCCCCTTCAGCAAAGTACTTGTTCGCTTGATTGGTCTTTAGCTGATGTTCACCACATTGCTGAGTGTTTTTTATTTAATTCCCAACATTTTTCTGTTCTTTTTTTCTACATTTTCTTCTTTGAAATACCGTTAAATATAAATTTGCTGAGAAATGACAGACTCAGACTTATGCCTGTTTGTCCAGATAAAACCCCACTGTCTCTCCAGCTTGTCCTGTGATTGTGCCTGTAATGGCCACTTCAAGATCAACATGATTAGAGCAGGGTTCTCCATGTTTCTTCAAAAGCTGTCTTGACACCTCTTTTTTTGTCACTTGGAGATTATTTAAAGTAACTTTGTGTACTTCTCATCACCAACTACATAATGTATAATGTCTTGGGTTTGGCTGAGATAGCTAATTTTCTTCCATGTAGCTGATGCAGCGCTCTGTTTTGGCTTTAGTCTGAGGAAAATGCTGATAACATACTGATGTGTTAGTTGTTGCTCTATAGCACTTACCCTGATCAAAAACTTTTCAGTCTCATGTTCTAACAGTGAGGAGGGGCAGAAGAAGCCAGGAGGCAGCAGAGACAGGACACCTGACCCAAACTAGCCAAAGGGATATTCCATACCACAGCACATCATACCCAGTATATAAACCAGGGGAGTTGGCTGGAGGTGCTGATTGCCACTTGGGAACAGGCTGGGTATTTGACAGTGAGTGCTGAGCAATTGTATTGTGCATTGCTTGTCTTTCTTGGGGTGTATCCCTCTCTTTTTCCTATTATTTTTTTTTTTATTGTTGTCCTTACTTTTATATTACTATTTAACTTTATTTCAATTTTTAAACTGTTCTTACCTCAACTTGTGGGTTTTACCTTTTTCTGACTCTCCTCCCACCCAATTTTGGAGGGCATGAGTGAGCACCTGCATGGTACTTAGTTGTTGATTGGGGTAAAACCATGACATATGGTCATTAACAGCACCCCAGCCGAAGGGACTAAACTACTTAAAATATTCAAACTCGATAATTTTATGCACCAGGATATTCATGGTAGACATCTGAAACAAATAAAGATATTAGTCTGGAGGAGGTGACCACAGCTTTACACAAATGAGAGGTGGAAGAGCGAAGGAGAGCAGTATATTTTTGTATGCATTTAACTGATGTGAGCTTCAATGAAACAAGGCAATATTTTCTTCCCTAAATATCTTTGGGTGTGTTTATGCTAAAATACTCTGTGTGGATTTGTTACTATGTGGATATGGTCACCTGATCATAAAGACAAATGGAAGTTTACTACTTGGGAATCAAGTCGTTCTTCAATGGTTCTCAATAAATAGAAATCCTATATATGCATTTATGGTAAAATTTTTCACTGAATGCTTAATTCCCTTTCCTTCTATGAGAGCATGACTATAAAATCAACAGAGATGTTTTGTTAGACTTTCTCACCTTGTGGCATTTTCTAGGAAAAGCAATGTAAAGTTTGAGTTGACCTCGCTTTAATAAATTGCAAGAGAATGTGCTTGTCAAAGAAACATGACATCGTACTAATAGTCACTTTCTGTGTTAAACTGTAACGTATGTAATATTGTGCCCTCATGCAAAACCATTGTGTTACTATTTTGTGTAATCTGTGAAAAAAAGTTATTTAGGAAACATAAATAAATATTTTACATATGTACATATGCCTAAAAATGCATAAAATTTGCCACAGCAATCTCAAATCTATCTTCACAAAAGATCCACTGAACAATTTTAGCCTTATTTTTCCAACCCATGAGCAGTTTCAGAGGGGAACAAGATAACAGGGCTTCATGCCTTTTGTTCTCAATTGATTTATATTTTCCTTGCATATAGGAGTGGTCTGAGTAAGATAATCCTACTTTCAAAACTCAGGCTGCGAACTCTTCATGTTGCACCATGGTACATGGGCACAACAGCTCAGGTGGGTCTTGTTTCCGAATAATTGCATTGCATTCCTGAAATTGGTGAGCCTCACATGTGGAGCTCACTGAGGTAATCCAACAGGAATGCTAGACCTTTGAGTATTAACCCAGCAAAGGTAGATGTAGTTGCCAAGACCATGGTCAAAAAAATGAAATTAATTTACTCGAAAATATCCCCAAAACTTTTTCATACAATCCTGTGATCTGCAGAGATCAGACCATTAGGAAAAATGTGAATTCATCCAATAAGTAGTTTTTGCTGTTTCAAAATCTATGCAATATATAATTGCCTTCCCGGTGGAGGTGTGACCAACCTTAAGGAGCTCACAAAAAGCCAATGTAGTTTAGCTGGTGTTGGTCAGGACTCAAAGTATCTTGAAAATCTAAACTAGTGTGTAAAATGTTTAGACTTATACCTTGTCCTTTCCTCATGAAATAGATTCCTAATAGGATTAATAGAAAGATAAGAATTATAGTCTAGGAGAAATTAAAATACTGGAGACACGAACAGAATAGCCACAGAATAATGCTTCTCATTTAGCCTCGAAACAGGATCACCGCTAAAGCCCAAGCAGTCAAGTCAGATTTATATTCATCTTCATACTAAGCAGAAATAACCCTCAGTTAGCAGAGACTATGCTGTGGTTTTGCACCCTGTTTCTGAGCCAGGATTTATTTCCAAGGGAAAGTGATGTTGTTTTTCCTGTAGGTAACAGATGGACATTGCAATTGAGATCTTAACACACCCCCCCTTATTGCCTGTTATCCTTAATGAAAGTCTCTACTCTTAAAAATCCAGCCTTAATATATTTTAATTATGTATAGTATATTTATGCATAACACCTTTTGCTTAATGTGCTGCTGCTGTTAGAAAGCTAAAGATTCTTGAATAAGGAAATTAATAGACAACAGCGAGTCATAGATTGTGCCATTCTACGTGCTAGTGTTGTCCCATCTTAAATGTAGAGTAGACCACTATTCTCACACTGAAAACTGCAGAAACAAGGACTTAGAAGAGTTGAGCAACATGGAAAAACTCAAACAAAAAATAGAATTTCTGCCTTAGAAAAAAACCCAAAACACTGAGAAATGAAATCAGGCAAATCAAATAGCTATTTAAATGTTTAATGGGATATCAGATTGAACAACCAAGGAAAAACTTGTTCTTGACATAAATAGAATTCTGCTATCAAATAATTGGAGACAAGAAGAATTGAGCTGTATTTATTGCCAAAAAGAATAGCCAGAAATTATAACTAAAGCAGAAGAAGAATTTATAAGACAACAAAATGACAGTAGCTTTTGAGACTTTAAATCACTAAGACATGATGTCATATCGTAGAGTAATTTAAGATGGAAAGGACCTCTGGAGAACATTTTGTCCAGCCTGCACCACAAAGCAGGGCCATGTTACATCAGAGTTTTTGGAATCTTTTCCAGTTGGATTTTTAACATATCAGGAATGGAGACTACCAACCTCTTCATGCTGACTTCTTCAGCATTTTGTTACCTTTCTTATGAATGTTTCTCCTAATATATAGTCATACTTTTCCATGCTGCAGCTTATCCTTTACCATTTGCTACTCTGCTCTGTATTACTAAGAAGTGTCTGCTTTTATCCACTCTATACTTTCTGATTAGATAGCTGTAAACAACAATAAGGTCTCCTTCTATGTTTCCATTCTCCAGATTGAGGAAATCCAATTTTCTCAGCCTCTCCTCATGACTTCTAATCTTCGAATTTTCTTTTGGTTGCCACTATACAAAAAAAGGTTTGGACAAGCTGCAGGCTGTCCAGAGAAGGGCCAGGCTGTCTTGGGTGTGAAGAAAGGGAGAGTTGGGTTTTTTCAACCCAGAGAAAAGAATGCTCTGGGGAGACCTTTTCCTCATGTGCCAGCATTTAAAGGGCGGCTACAAAGAAGATGTGGACTCCCTTTTTAGAAGGAGCCACATACAGAAGGTGAGGTGTGATGGGGACAAGTTACTCCCGGAGAGATTCTGACTGGACACAAAGGAAAGATTTTTCACAGTGAGAGCAATCACCCATTGGAATAATCTCCCCGGGGAAGCAGTGACTCTGCAATGTTGGATGCTGTTAAGATTCAGCTGGACAGGGTGCTGGGCCATCTCATTTAGGTTATCCTTTGCCAAGAGAGTTGGGCCAGATGATCTTTGAGGTCCATTCCAACCTGGTATTCTATGATTTTATTGATCCATGATTTTAATCAATAGAATATTCAAAACTATTAAAAAAACTATAGTAAAATGCTAGAGGAAAAAGCACTCAGGCCTCTTTTTTTCCCCTCAAGTTTCAGATACTGTTCAGATTTGGTTTCTTCTTGTAGAATTCTGTGAAGCTTATTTCCGACATGAAATTTCAATGTGTGAGAGTGTCTTTTTCAACCAGCCTCTGTCACAATTGAATTAGTGTGATTTGCTGCTCTGCTCCTGCTTGCTATTGTACTGCTGTGCAGTTAGCTCTTCGCAAATCAAAGTTCAGCGTATAAGTACTGAAAATCAGATCTGGGAAGTGTTTAATTCAGGGAAATTTCTACAGTTAGTGTATTATACTACATTCTAGGAAGTGATTCATTCACTGTTCTTAAAATAATGATAAAAAAATGAAGCTAAGGGTGATATTTTGGTATGCCACAATAAAGATACAAATATTCTAAAGAAAAATTCATGAGCTTTGTTGTATCCTGTAAGAAATTAAAAGGCCGGCTGGTCATTTTGTCATTCTCTATAGTAGCATAACAGCAGCAAGTAGGATATCAGCTGAAGTATTGTAGTGTCATGATGGAGAGGGTGTTTCTTCCTATATTATCTGCTGCAGAAACACAGCAGGTGGGGTTTTTGGTACTTGGGGCTGAAGGAGCATTTTTGGTTTTGTTTTGCTTTTGGTTTTCTTTATTCCAAGAAAGCAGATTCTTAGTATTTGAAGCAAGTTCAAATTTGTTCAGCATCATTGGCATGAATTCTTTCCTGCCATAGAAATTTCACTTCAGTTTCCTTTAGTAGTATTTGTTGTTGTTTTTTATTAGCATGCCTAGGATAGTAGGAGTAGAGAGTATGAGAAGCCATAGCTGGAGTGTCAAATAAGGGAGATTCTGCACTGAGAACAGCTTTTCCAAGATACAGGCCAGATGGTAGCTTTGAGACTTAGAAGCTGAGAGAAGTAGCTGGAGCTGTGTCAAGAGAAATAGTTAAAAAAAAATAAAAATACTAGGAAAAAAAAGAATATAGGAAGCAAGAGAGATTGTCAAGTCAAATCCACACAAGTAACTATTAGTGCTACTATTCTTATGTTGCATGAATAGATGCATCATGTAATAACCCAGTAAACAAATCTAAAGCAAGGATGAGGAACAAAGTGAATATACTGAATATTTGAATACCCCTACATAATTCACCTCATTTAGATGTGAAATGTCATCAACCCATGGCATCATAGGACAACTTTTGAAATCCCTAGTGAATTTGAAGGAAGACTTGAAGCTGCTATCTTATCCAAACATATAGAATCATAGAATAGAATCATAGAATAGTTAGGGTGGGAGAGGACTCTAAGATAGAATCATAGCATAGTTAGGGTTGGGAAGGACCTTAAGATAGAATAACAGAATAGTTTGGGTTGGAAAGGACTTTAAGATCATCCAGTTCCACCCCCTGCCATGGGCAGGGACACCTCCCAATGAACCATGCCACCCATGCCTCTGTCCAGTCTGGCCTTGAACACTGCCAGGGAAGAAGCATTCACAAGTTCTTTGGGCAACCCATTCCAGTGCCTCACCACCCTTACAGGAAAGAACTTCTTCCTTATATCCAATCTAAACTTCCCCTGTTTAAGTTTTAACCTGTTACACCTTGTCCTATCACTACAGTTCCTAATGAAGAGTCCCTCCCCAGTATCGTTGTATAGAATAAGCACTATCTGTATATCAAGATAACCAGACAACACTACACTTTTAAAGGCAAGTTATTTTCTACCTGTGAACCTAGAAACTTCAAACTCTGATACTACTACACCAATGTGAAACTTGCACTGTGCCACCTCCACTCTGGAACCAAGGCAGGGGCTGGTGCAATTCTGGCTTCATGTTTCTGATCCATCTCAAAACATACTGAATGATGATAAAGTGCTAAAATGAAAATATCATTCGGGATTATGGAGCTTGCCTTTTTTTACACCTGACTTTCTCAACTCATAGAAATCAGCCAGGATTGCCTAGAATTAAGCTTCTTTCCCAGACATACAATATTAACCATAGAGTTATGTTTATAGGTTTATAATATTCATCATGGGTTTATAATATTCAGCAATAGCTAACAGCAAACCATGACTGTTAAGAGTTAGTTGTCATTGTGCTATACCAGCACAAAGGATAACAATATATTGATCCTCTCATTTCTTATAGAAAGTGGCACAAAATACTGCTATTGATACATCTAAGAGAATTTTTATGGTCCAACCAGATCAATCCAAATCAGGTATATAGCAAACACTTATAGTAAGAGGCATTGGAAACAATGGGTAGCTTTAGCTAAACACCATTCAAGGCTGGAATATGTTGTTGCTGTCATGAACTGATGTCAAAACTAGTGACAACCATTTTTCATTCTTAAAGCATGTTCTCGCTAGAGGATACATTCCAGAATAACAAGTTTTGTAACAATTTATGGATTGAGAGTGAGCTGAAGCAGCTCTTAGCTAATTGTTTAACACTGAGGTTCTGACTAAGTTCATGAGACAAAAAAACAGCAAAGATTTATATATCTGACTTGCTTTGGTTAATGAGACAGGATAACAATTTGCAGCATGGGGGAATTGGATTCTTGTCATATATAGACGTGTCAAACCTTTAGCATTTAGACGATATGTTTCTTATCTATAAAACTAGAAGGGGAAATTCCCTTATTAACAGCAGATTGAACATTACTAGCTGGAAGGGAGCCGCAGACTGGATTTTCTGAGCAGATTTTAGAAACTCTGAGAGAGATCCTAACTGCTTCCATACGAGTAAGACAAGAACTGGTGCATTTGGGAGTTTTGGTAAACAACCCATTAGGCTCTGGAGGCAGAAAGACAGGAAGAGTTTTACAGCTGAAAAATGTAAAACCATGCTTTTCTGTTTTGAAACATAGTGCAAGCTATGAGAAAATCCCTGTATACACTGACAAGGTGTGTGAGCATTTCGGTGCACATTTCTGTTTTCACTCTGGGTTATCCTGTGTTCCAAGAAATGCCATTCATGAATATTGGGTTTATGATGCACTAGAGAGGTTATGAAAGTTTTTAGAGAGCATGCCGGTATATTTGCTACCTAATAACTTCAATAAGCAGTTAATGTATTTTAAGTAGATATAGTAAACATTCTCAATCAATTTGTTCTGTAATGAAATTTAAGAGGTGATTTCATCATGGTTTACAAGCACTTAAGTGAGGAAAGCCATCTGATGTTAATGGCTTTTTAATTTACTGGAAATTCATAATGAGTTTCAGTGGGTAGAAACTGATACTAGATAAACCCAGACTAGAAATAAGGTACATAAACTAAATAAAGCAATTTATGCATCAGAAAAGCTTTCTTAGGTGTAGGGTGAATTCCTCACCATTTGAAGTTCAAAAGTTGAGACTGGCTGTCCTCCAATTACGTTTGTGATAGTTCAAACAGAAGTTGTTAATGTGATACAGGAATTTTTGACTGAATTTTTTATATACATGAGTAGAGATCAGACTGTATTTTAATGGTCTTTTCTGACTTGAAGTTTACCAAGACTAGGCAAATGTTGAAAACATTTCTTTACATTATGCAGAAACTCCCCATAATGCTGCACGTAATGAGACAGCAGCAACAGTTTTGTGTAAGATCACCAGCATAAGACGAAGTGTACCAGACAAAAGAGGTGACACATCTCTTGGCCTGCAAAGCCTGTTTTCCAACACAGTTATCTGGAACATTAGAATTAAGTCTGTTCTTGTAATGACTCTCTAGACTGTAAAAGAGATATAAGAGTCTTCACAATACAGAGGATGAATGGAAGAAACCATTAACATTCATTTCCCACTGCCACTTTATTCATTGCTGAATTTATCTCTGAACACTGTTTCTATATCTTTGACTGCAATCCCTGCCATGTTTTCCTTTTTTCCAGTTGAGGAAAAAAGATGTGATTGGAAACGGTAGATTTGACACAAAAAGTAATGATTGGGGGTTTTATTACAAGGCCAGGATCAGTAAGTCTGTATTTTTTTTCTTCTTCCCTTTTTTTCCTAATGTATCTACTCTTAAAAGAAAAAAGTAGTAACACTCATGAGGTTAGTGTTGGAAATGATGGATGAATACACAGTCTAAGACTGAATCAATGGACTTAGAAATTAGATGTTTTCCTTGCTTTTTATTTACAGTATCTGGGTGAAAGAGTAAAAGTGATGGTAGGTCTCTTTTCTTCCTACAAGAATATGCATCAGGATCTATCACAACCTTTCTATTTCAGAATATGGTACAGCATTTTTTAGTTCAGTTCAATCGATGCATAAACATTCTGCCCACTTAATTTACTCACTCCTAATTTTTCTCAGAGAGGATAGAGAGTTTGGAGACTCACCTGCACATGGAAATATCAACCTTCTTTAGGTCCATTTTGTAGCTACAGGAGCTCTTCAGCTGAGGGGATTTCCTGAATCTGTTTAGTTACTATTTAATAAAAAGATACTTTTTACAAATGCTTCTTCAAGAAGCATTTTTCTTATTGCCATGTGCAGACACAATCTTTTGTTTCTCATGTAGGCTTGGATGTAAACCAGCATTTCTTAACGAGAAATATAATTGTGAGCAACCTAGAAGGAGAATAACAGTGCCTGTAAGAGTAATAAGAAGGCATGTTAAGAATTCACCTGTGTTCAATAGTGCTGAGCCACCAAGGACATGCAAAAACAGGGAAAGGGAAAGTAGCTACTGAGGGATAAACATTAGGACTCTTGACATATATCCCCTACTTAAGAGTAGATATTTTTCTCATCCATGAAATGAGATCTCAAAAAAAAAAATGTAAAGAATCAAGTCCCCTCAGTGTCTGTTGATCAAAACCATTAGTAAATATGGCAAGAAAAATTACTTTCATTTATTTAGCTGAATATTATTATTAAGCACTCAGTTGCATTGGACTCAACCTCCTTGCTTCTCTTAAATGTTATATTTCACCTTCAGTGATACATTACTATATGTTAGTGTGGCAGCTGATACTGAGGAATATAGTCCATATATACATGTACACTGTGCCCACTCTGGAAGGGTTTAGACTCAGCAAAAGTAGTATTTCCGCATCCAGTTTTAAACATCTGCTATCTGAGCTAGTTAACCAGACTCCAGTTAAAATCAAAGAAGAGAAACAGTGGATTTTAGGTTGAAAAACATGTCATCTTGAAGAAGAGGTCTAAAGGAGACAGATGTCTCATACTGTAACAATGCTATTCGTTCTTCTTGACTGGAAAGGGAGCCTAGGGTGACTAGCTCAGATGCAGATGTCTAACTTAGGTGTGATGAATCTCTCTCCAGGGTTCCTGCTGTCCCTCCTTGTTAAAAGTAGAAATAAGCCTCCTTCAGACTGAAAACTTGAAAATAAGCCTTATAGGAAGCTAAATATCTTTATGGTTTTAAATCATTATAAAACTTTAGCCATTTCAAGCGTTTGTGAGCAGTGATTATAAAGCTTTTGAGCTGAAAACCACACTGACGTAGACTTTGCACTGTTATCCTACTCAGAAATCCAGAGCTGTTTTTCATGGATTTGATGTAATCTCCTTTTGCAATAACACTCTTTTATTATTTTTCCACTTTCAATGCTTGGGATGATAAAAAATGCAAAGATGCCCAGAGACAGATGTAAAATTGCTGCAATAAGTTTCAGTTCAGTTTCCACTGTGTTCATAGGAATCCCTATCCTCCTCCTAATATTTTCTAATACCTAAAATCTCTTGGTTGACATTTCTTCCAACTTAGAACTTGGACTTTTTTGGCTACTTTTTGTACAGACATAGACTACAGAGCTTTCGTCTTTTTGCAGGGAAATAATACAGAAAACAACAAAAGTTTGTCAGTCCCTCTGTTTCTTTAAAATCTGTACAACAGTCATAAGAATATCTGAGCTGCTGTCAAGGAACTCAAGCCTTTCTGTTTAAAGCATTGATGAATGCTGGAAATGAATACATGATACGTTGCATTACTAGATAAAAAGCTTTGAGATGTCTTAGCAGAGGTGGGCTTATGAGCATTTTACCATGCTATATGAGGCTCCAAGGAAAAAACTTATTTTTCATATAAAGAAACAGCAATAGCACAGTGAAGGATTTTGCAGAGTATGGGTGCATTGCTCTTCACCTTCCCAAGGATTATCCAAAGAAGGTACACTTCTTTGGATCTCCATGTGGATGTGTGAATACAAGTAAGAGTTTGGGGTTTAGAGTTGTCCAGTCCCTTTTTAACATGGCTTTTTAGGATCTTGTCTTCCATGTACTTTTAGCTCAAGAAACATCATCCTTAACCTGGCCTTTGATTGGACAAAGAAATCTCCAAATGTGAGCCGTCTAGATAAATTCTTAGAGCATGGTATGTCTTTTCAATATAGGGATGCCATAAAGAAGTGATGTAGTGTTGATTCAAAAACTGAGTACTGCTTAATACAGTAACCTTGCTGTTAAAGTGGCACATTGCATTATAATTGTAATAACTTGAAATGAATGGATGCTACTGTGAAAGAGCACTGGGAATGCCAGCAAGAGACTGATTTCATGCAGTCTGTATGTTTGAAGTAAGTGTTTGCAAGAGAATTGACTGAGGATGTCAATTAGTCATAAAATGATACTCTTTCAGGGACAGTCAGAAAAGCTAAGGTAAGTTAGTCTCCTAATCTGAGCCATTCTCTGGAGGATTCCTCCCTGAACTGACTGTAATGGAAGCCTGGGAAAATTGGGTGTCCAAGTTTCAATTTAGCCTTTGTGACTATACCCCTGTGAGATATATGAAAGCAATATGTGTAAATACCTACTGTTAGGGTCTTTAACAGTAACTGCTTTTACATGTCACAGTTAATGTAATACATAGGCAAAATGGATGTAAATATAAATTCATTTTAAAGTACATAGAGTTCTAATATTTCCTTTGTCAGCCAAAAGATCAGAGGAGGACTCAAAGTGCAGGTGACCTGGGTCCCTAGAATAACCTGAATGACAACAAATAACTGTGTGGAAGAAAGGAATTTAAGCCCAGATTTTCATTTCATTACATCAGCTCTAATGTCTTTCATGCTATACTCCTAGTCTGTCTTCTTTTTTTCCCTCTTCCATGTACATGATTAAATATCAAAAAGGATACAAGAAATTAGGCTCCTAAGTGAGAAGGTGCAGGAGAATGATCTCTCTATGCATGTTGATTTGCCAGGTAATTATTTCAACAGCCTTTCAGTTTCATTAGAGATTCTGGTACAAGGCAGAATGTCACTTATTCCTATGTAAAGGTTACAGGAAGGAAAATGAGAACTGACAACTTCTGCAAGCAGGCCTGATTTATCAAGTATCAGCTCTATCTCCAGTGTTGCTCAAAGGTACATTAGCTTGGCTTTGGCATAGAAGAGCTCTCTCCAGCTTCCTGAGGGACAGTAAGCACACACAGATTCAGTCTGCAATAGTTTTCTGATTTCTCTATTTAGTCACTGAGAATAGTTAAAGGCGTTATACATTGCAACAGCACCTGTAAATCCTGAGTCATCTTGACTCCTGAGGCTGTTAACCCCGTCTTAGATAAAAACTATAAAGGTCTGATATATCTTTAAAAATGATAAAAGTGCAGGTATCAGACAGGGCATGCAGCAAATCTAGCGTGGTCCTCCAAATTAAGGCTCTCTCAGAAAGCCTTTCACCACCCTACAAACTCAGCATAACCAGGAGTTTCACCATACATTTATGCAATTTCAGATTTCTGATCAACATGTTTTTTCTGATCAACATTTTATTTCTTTGGCAAACAACATCCCTAACATCCTGCTTGGTTTCTTCCAGCAAGTTGTTTGAGTTTTTTCTTGGTTCAGGAAGGAGAAATACAGTCTGTCCATCAACATGAAAGGCAGGCCAATGCCTGTTCAATGAATGCTTAAAATCTGCAAAAAGAGGTGCCTTTTTAGGTTTCTTGTAGTTATGTTGCTGTAACTATTGAAATTCATGCCAAAAGTAATGATTTTATTTCTTAGATACATCTTGAAGCTCACTTCCACCCCTCCCTGGACTCCAGTTGGCTGCATTAGTTTTTACTTTAAGCTTTTGGTGCAAACCTCCACTTGCTCTGAAGGTTAGAGGTGCTATTTTAGGAGGGTGTCTTTGTATTCTTTTGTGAATGATTGTCATAGATAATGGAAAATGGCAGCTGGTTTTGTTCTCAGTGGGATGTATCTGTAAGTAATTATTAAGGAAGACAAGAACTTGGTACGGATGATTGTCTCTTCTTTTAAACCTATAAATAAAAACCGAGAGCAATTAGGGCTAAAGGGCAATCTGGATGTAATTTGTGAGCAATGCCTAACACAGCAGGACTCTAATTCAATGGTGTTATATGCAATGATATGATATTTCCACAGTTCTTTAATTCCCAGATTTCTGAAAGCCTGAAAAAGCTCGAATGTTGTAAAAAGTTATTTTTAACTAAAGTGGATATCTGGGAATGCTTGAATTGCATGAATCTATTATTTTGCAATATGTGGCACAGGTTCCCGCATACAAGGCTTTCCCAGAGCTCTGGCAAACAGTTTTTTGACACATATTTATCCCAAGTAAAACCCCATCTACTTAATACTGGCCCAACCATAAAATATAGTCACCAATGCGAGGTCTAAGGTGCAAAAATAATGTATTCACAAGATAAATCTCATTAATAAATCTGTTAGACTGGCAAGAAAAGTAGAATATAAAGAGGTAGGAAACCCTCCAGCAACAGTGGAAACACTAATAAGAATTATTTATTATAAATAAAAGACATTCAGGATGACATACGAAAGCACAATAGCCGCCAGTTTTGTGGGGACAGGGTTACCCACTTATGCAATTCAGATTGGAAACAAATGGTATCTTACAATACCTGTGACATGTTTGATACCTAATGCTGAACTGGAAAATGCTTGACTTTTTAAATGTGAAATGCAGCTGTGTCAATTAGATGGAGCATGTAGTATTTACACTTTATAGTAGTACAACAGGGAAAAAAACCCAACTGCAATAAAAATATCATATGAAAATGTAAAGAGGCTGATAGATAACTTGTGTCAATTTGTGGCCTGCAATTTGTCTTCAATTTAAAAGGCATAATGAAAAAGACAAACCCCAACATAAGCTCACAGGCACGCTTGCGTGTTTAACTGCTCTGCAGTGGCAGAGATTGCTCTTGTTTCACTCAGCATTCAGACGTCTTAGCATTTTGTACCTTTTTGAGGTCATTTTTAAACGTATAAGGCAAAGCATAACGTTTGAGATTTGTAGAGCTTGATATGGTTGCTTGATTCAGTAATGAAACTGTGCATTTAGAACTTTCAATAACTAATTTGAGGTTGAGGAAGTTTGTGCTTGTTGTGATTAATCTCTGGAAACAGAGAGGCGTGTCAGTTAGCTGCCTCATCAAAGCTTCAGATGTTCTAATGTATAGGATATCCCTAATATCCCAATTTTTTCCATAATGCCTGTCACAGACTGCCTGATAAAAGCACATCTTTAAAAGGACTTTAGTGTGTCTTATTCCTTTGGATTTGTGCTGGGTGCATGCCTTCTCCTACAGTCTCAGGGAGGGGAGAGGAATGAGCTGTCCTCATTAATTTGAAATATGTCTTATTTTGGTTGCTTTTCATCTTCCATTCTTCTCCTCTATCTGAAGCTGACTGCCATTACTTCTCACCTTATGAAGTCCTTTTTGGCTTGAGTATAGGCAGCAATTCAGCCTGCACCATTGCAGTGAGTCTGCTCCACCACACCCGGCTGTAACTTTTCCCTCCTTTCTTTTTTTATCTTCCATGTTCCCATCTGTGCACTTGCTTTATCAAGCTCTTGCGGCCAAAGCGATGCACACCTTTTTTATGCCAGGATTGTGAGACTTTCTGCACTTTTCAGCCAGCACAGGAGGAACAAATTCCTCACAGTTCTTAGTACTTATTGTTTGTTCTATATAATCTCTTGCATTTTCTTAGGTAAGGGAATAAGGGTCATGTATAAGATTTATTTGAGGCAGCATCACAAGCAAGGCAGAACTGAACTCTTTACTCAGTTCAGGAAGTTGGATCAATACGTATTTTGACAGATTTCATTCATCTAGCCATTCATTTGAATTCAGTCATGGGCAAGGCCTGAATGCCACTCTACTCTTTGGTTCAAAGATCCTGAATTAATTTGCCTGGATATGACTTCAAATGCTGGTTTGCTCTGTTTGTTCCAGCTTTCTCCAAGCTGATTCTCATTTTGGTGAGGTAAGTCCTCCTGTAAAGGACTTATTGGGATTGGGTATAGTTTTAGTGTTTGAGCCTTTTATCCCTCTTGTACAAGATATTTTACTCCTCACCAGTTATCTACCCAACTCCTGTTCCCTAGTGTCACCAAGGTCTACAGTCCATGACACTGTGTTACAGACTAGGGTTGCTGTCTGTTATTGACAACACCATGGAGGATCTGGAGCCATCACCATAAAACACTAACCAACCAAACCCATCCCAACCAACCCAACCAACCTAAAAACATTAGGACTTATTTTGATGATAACATAGATGCCATGTTACACATCAATGCAAATGCTGAAAGTTAGGTTGCCAGTCTACCTGGTATGGGGTGTTTAGGGATGGACAACTACAAGGAATGACTATCCTGATCCTTTGTGATGATAAGGTTCTTGCTGTGCAGTTGTTCCTGTTTTCCCACGAAGTCATTGTACCAGTTTCTTCCTAGCAACTATACAAGATGTTCTACTTGCCTTTAGCAGCCTACGAAACCTGGTAGGTTTAGATCTTCTACTAGCTGGTGACAGCTGGATTTTTTCAGCAACGTATATGGAGGAAAACATATGTGTAAAGTCTCGATACCGTGCAACCATAATTAGTGCAGGGAATGAAAGCCCTTCCCTTCACTGGAAGTTTGAAGTGTTTATTGTGTTTGAAGCATCAAGGAATCAAAATATTATCTGTAAGTTTTGTACATCCCTATATTTCTACTTTCTTCAGCCCTGCAAACTGAATATTCGAACAATTGCAATGCCTTCCCAGTTTTGTTCTGGAAAGGGATGGAGGAAAAAACATACATATACTTCTCTTCCTATCTACTGACTGGCTGGTGCTGCTTAGATCTGCCAATGGCAATGATCTGAGGCAGTGCTGGTATGCAGTCTCTAATTTATTTTGTCCATCTGTTTTTCCTACTTCTAATTGGTGTGTGTTAAGAGGGAAAATACTCTTAAAGAGCATTTAGGATGAGAGATGCTGCTGGACTCACTAAAAGCAGATTGAAACATTTGCTCTTTGTTGGGCAGATCAGGCTGTATCTCAGCAACCATCTCATATTTGGCAAGATTATTGCTTTTACATGAAGTGGTTACACGCACTGAGGTGGTTATTGGTGGGAAGGATGCATTCCTAAAAGTGAGAGGTCTTTTTTAGCAGGTTCTGCACACTTGTAAAATATTTATGTTTTACCCTGCATATACTGCAGTTTCTTTTATAAACATTGAGTTTTATGTGTCCTACTAATGCTTAAGATATGAAAAGTGCATTCAAATAGGGGTCTTGAACAAGGGTCTGTGCACGCTGAAACACCACCCTTACAGTTGGGCCATTTACTTCTGTCATTATCTCACTGGAGGACATCAGAAAGGGGCCTGAAGTTTAATCTGCAGCACTTTTCTGACCCTAGAGCCATGGTTTTGTTAAGGGACAGATAATTGCTTTAAAGCCTGAACTCTCATCTGAGAGCAGAACTTCAAGGAATCTGCCTCCTGAGCCACTGCCACATTGCAGACTGCAGGAATTGGAGACAGTTAAACATTGCTGGGATTAAAATCAGCAATTCCATTTGTATACTTTTATTCTTCTTCTTTTCCCTACACTTTCTAAAGAAGATTCATGTGACCAAAGCTAACGAGCTGGCAGTGCACTCTGAACAACCTGTATGAAGGGAGGAGCATCCCCACAGGTGATTTGCTTTAGAGGTGCTGTTCCTTAAATACCAGCTTCAGAGTAGAACCTAATCGTTAACTGAGATAGAGCTTTGAGGAGGTAAATTGGAGCACTGCAAATTCCTTTTTTTCTACTACTTTTTCAGTTTTCTAGTGAGGTTGGCATTCAGTTTTCAAACAGCATCAGAAAAATTTCCACATTCAAGTAAACAGATGCAATGTAGGTTTTATCTGTTTCATAGCATGATTGTATTTTTTTATAATATAGAATTGTCAACCATTTTTGATGAAATAAAGCCTATCCATCTGTCACTAACTTGCTTTGTTATTTTCAAATGTAATTTCTCCCAATACTTGGTTAAAATGCTTTATTATAGTAGCTACACTCTTCTAGTAGATATGGTATGAAATTTTGGTAGCATACAATATTTTTTACTAGTACTCTGCTTGTATTTCTTATTTGCATCATTTCTCAAAGGATTACAGTGTGTTTTGTCTTTATCATTTTATAGAACCCTGGTAGTAGTATATGGATTCTGTTGGCAACAGAGTGTCATACAAGTATTGGATGAAATATCTACTTAGCGAACAGCTTTGCTGGTAAGCCACTAGTATATTATTTCTTTGCTTTTGCAATGTTTTATGTCAAGTTATGCAAAGGAAGGCTTTGATCGTGTTCAATTACTCATTTACTGAAAACAAAGGACATTTTAAATATTTACAGTTCCTTTTGCCTTCACCAAATAATTTCAGTATTATTAGATCTTGTTTTCTCCCTCCCTTGAGAGAAACGTTTTCAGTTTTATTTTGTGCCTCTCTGTATCATGATGTTCTGGAGGTTGTTTTATCTGTAGGCTCTCCCTCATCAGGAATGTGCAAAAATCAGTTTCATGGGCTTCTGAAGGAGTAGGAAAGCTTCTTGCTATTTCTTAGTTTGGGGGTTGTATTTACTGGTATGTAATTTATTGATATTTACTGGTGTGCTTTTGGTTTGTTGTGATGCTAAAAAGTGTGGGGCTATAAACACGAGTGCAGTTTGTATTTGTTGCTGATTAATGTGTGCCAGATATTAAAAGCATTTAAATAGTATTAAGACAATCATGCCTCCTTTTAAGTTTTACTTATAAGGTCACTACTCAGGAACACTTGTGCTCTAGTCCTGTTCCTACCTGTGGTTTATTGTATGACCTTGCATGAGTCATTTCTGAAGAGGGAGAACTGGGTTTCTGTAAGGGGATACAGTAATGTAGAACTGAATTACTCTTCTTTAAATAATTGGAGAGCTCATTAGGTAGCTGTTAAGAGTGACTAAAACCCATTAAGGCTGATAAGACTTATTTCTTAAAAAAAATAAAAAAAACTTTAAAAAAAAAAAGAAATAATATTAAGCTTAACTTTAGTTTCTAATGGAGTACTTTAACTCTTGCATTTCCATTGCCATACTTACAGCTGGTTGCTACTTCCATCAGTTGGGGGTAAAATCCGCATTTCAAACATTGCTAGGGATTTTGTATCTGACGATGGGGCAAAGATTTACGGATTTGAGAAACAGAATGTGAAATCACCAGGTTTGAGTTGCCAGGTTGCTCTATAAGGAAGTACATGTTCTACATATAAAAAGGACATTTTATTTGATGTTAGCCACAGAAAAACTTGCCACTTTGAAATGTCACTAGTTTAAAACAAATGTGGTTTTTTTTCTGTCAAGTCTTTATGAGGGAGAGACAAAATGTCCTTGCACTGTATTTTCACATATCACCTCGACATGTACCAGGAGGAAAGGATCCAAACTTTTACTTACCAGAAGGGCATTTATTTTCAAAGATATTGTTTAAAACTCAACTGGACAAGTCCCACAGCAACCTCATCCAGTTAGACTTGGTTTTGGGCAAGGGTTGGACTAGGCACTCAGAGGACCCATCCAAAGTCACTTATTCTAAGAGTCTATGAGTCTTTGTAGTTAGATGATGCATACGATGTTCAGAAATCTTTATATGATGTACACACATGAAGGTAGTTTACTTAATCTTTAAGAGAAATAGCATGATTTACTATAGAATGGACAAGACCAACTGAACTCTAAGGATGCTGAGGGAAGACGGGGAGCCAGAAAAAAAGAAGAGGGATTTCTTTAGTAAGGTTAGGATCCAACTGTGGGAGATAATTACATACCTAATACCATAGGTGTGCATATGATTTGTCCTGTGGTTTTCAAATTTTCCTTTAAGCACTTTTGTTTTAGAGTCTGACTTGCTCTCAGAAGTCTGTGTGATCACTGACTGCTTTGATCCCTGGAGGGCACAGATTTTCTCATGCTGGGTAAAACTGAAGCTCACTTGGGGAGTCACGACTGATTTTACAGAGGGAACTCTGTGTCCAGTCTCCTAGGAATGGCTTATAAAGCTCCACAGGTGAATATGAATGAAGAATAGTAGGTTTCCATAAAAAGGACATATGTCATTTTACAGTGAATTAAAGTACAAGCTGCAAAATGCTAAATGATCCTTCTGCTCTGCTTAGTATTAGTACAACCTCAAGGAATGTCCACCCTGAGAAATTTTAGGAAAGCTATGGAGCAGCTGGAACAAGAGTGAGCTGTGAGAGGTTCGTGAGTGAGACCTAAAAGAAAGGGAGAAGTGTTTGAGATGGTTTATAGTGAAAAGGGGATTGATGAGCTTCAAATACATGATAGGCTGTTAGGAAAAGAAGTAGATATTTTCTTCTTTCTGCTGGATTCATATTGGACAGATTGAAAGGTATGGAATTTAAACTAAAGGCAGGTGACATCAGAAGTCTTGTACAGGTTGGGAAAATAAGGTATTGGGATAAACTGCTTGGATGTGTTGTAGAGATGGTCACTGGAGGACCTTCAGAATAGGCTGAAGAAATGTCCGTCAGGTATAACACTAGAGTAAAAGCCTGGATTCAGTCATCTCGTGGGGTCTCTATCAGCTCTGGTTGTCCCTAATTGGCTGCCCCTGGATCTGGAGCACCAATTATCAGATGTAAAACTGCTGATCTTAAAGGAAAGAGTTGCATAGAAAGGGAGATAAGGGGAAGGGAGAAAGGGAGTGGATAAACACACCTCTGTAATATACATTATAGTGAGTGAGCAATCAATGCAATTTGCACCAGGTGTGTCAACTTCTCTTTGGTAGAAGCTGAATCCCTGACGAGACACTCTCATTTACAGTCATAAAACTCAAACTGCACTCTCAATGTGTTAAAAATATAAAGACAATATCTGGTTGCCCTGTTTCCTCTGAAACATTGTGACTCAGATACCCCATCTGAAATCACCAGCCCCTGTATTCCATTCATTATGAGACTAGACGTATCAACTGATTTAGGTTGCAGATTGATGCTTTTAGCAGCAAAACACTGCCATACTTGGGATCTGAAGGCGTCTGAGCATACCACAGAATAGCTGTGATGAGCATACACAGCAACTGTACTACATGTGTGGGCATAAAATTGTTTGGGAAAGACAAATTAGTGACTGGAAAGAAAACTGTGATGAGCTCAATAGATCAATTACAAGAAGTAGCAGCTGCTTCCACACATTAGGAATCATAAACTCTTTAGCAAATAATCTTATTGCTTATATGCCTTACTGTTAGGTGTATGAATTGACAAATGACACACTTTTCTGTATATCTCAATTGTATGGAAATTTAAGTATTTATAATAGTCCTTTTCTGTGTGACTAGTAGAATCTGAAACCTGCTTGAAAAGGGCTCTTTGGAACTCAGATCCAGCTTTTCGTTTCTGTGTTCTTTATCTGTACCTCACCAGCTTGAATAATGCCAATTAGAGCTGCTGCTGTATAAGTCACCTTTTAATTTTCTCCTTCTCGTGTCTAAACATACTCACAAATTTGGGTGTTGACTATTCTACTGGATTGTTTGAATGAAAAAAAGAAATCAATTTAAGATAAAAATGTGCTCTTTCTGTCTGTAAAATTTCTGGCCTTAATACCCTTGATGCTCATCCAGCACAGGTGCTCTACTGTGTAATTACTGGAAACAGCTTGAAATAAAACACTGAAACAGGACTCATAACCTTGAAAATATTACTAGTACATTATGTAGTGGCAGTTGCAGGATTGCATATGTATCGTGTTCTGTGGACTGTCTGAGGACTGAAACTGTAGCAGCAGTGCTGACAAAGAAAATGAAAGTTCAGATTTCCTTCCAGAAACCATTTGCTTGAGTTGCAAATGATGGGAGAGTGGAGTTAAAAGTAAAGAGTCACTGCAGAAATCACAGTCAGCCACACCTTGAAACCTTTCAAGGCTGAATCCATTGATTAAAAATGGTTTTAGCATTCCCATTTCCTTATGGTTTAAAAAATAATAAATATTGAACAGAGAGATTCCAGCTGCAGCTGGAGCATTTTCAATAAATAAGGAGTTAAATACAACCCAGGGTAGAGGCTGGGAACTCTCACCAGTACTTGAACACTACAAGCTGGTTCCTATTTTATCGCAGACCCCAGGTCGAGGGGAAGTGATTAATCCTGCTTTTGCTGGAGAAAAAGATATAATTTATCCCTGGAAATGTTTGAAAATGCAGTTTTCCTGTAGAAAAGTTGCATTCATCATCATTGCTGGTTTTCTGACATGGCTCTATGGATGATTGCCGCCTAGTGATGAACAGTCTCTTTCTCCAGTCCAGAATCACCTGTAGAAATCTACTTTACATGAAAATTTACTTGGAACTTGACTCTTTGCAACTCCCTTGCAGTATCAGTGCGGTTGTTCAGATCAAGCTGGGTAGCTCTTTCTGGCTTGGGCATTGTACATCCTCATACTGCCAACAAGTAATGTGTCCGGTTTGCTGTATAGCTACACAATGTGCAAGTTGTGTTTCTTTAGTTGGGGTTACTGGGGAAGATGAAAGATACCATTTAAAGCAATACCTCGTGTTTCTGTAGGAATATTTCAGCCAAAACATGATTATAAATTGTATTCAGGTAGCCAAAGAAGGCTCCCGGTATCAATACTGGCTTCAAAACTGAGTAGCAGCGTGGTTTGCCTATTTTCAAAGAGCTGTTTCTTCTACCTTCTGCCTTCATTTTTAATTCCACAAATCCAGATCATCAAAGAGTTTTAATTCAACCTGAATAATATTGGACTTTTGCATAGTTCCATGGAATTTTTTTGCCAAGCTACACTGTTTTTGGACACATGTGTACTAAAAAATACCAGCTCTTGTCAGTCTGGGATGATGGGTATATGGTACAGTGCCAAAATGCTCATTTCTTTAAAGGTATGTTTGGATTTGTGTTTGGGCCTTCTTGAAAAGCAATTGTTCATTCAACTCAAAGCAAGATGGTGGTTAAACAGATACCTTCCAGCAGTGTCCAGGAAGTTGCAGGTAAGGTCATATTCTGTAGATTTTCTGTCTCTCTTGAAAATCAAATAGGTCAGGTTTTGCCAGAGTGGCAGGAAATCAAGCACTCCTTTAAGGAGAAGCTTAACCCAGGTTTTTGGTCACTGTGTGCCATTTTGCCCATTGTAGCCCTGCAGGAAGAACGGGTAACCAAAGGAGAAGTGATTGTATTACACAGTGGTTCACCTCCATGCATGTGTTTCGAAGAAACTATCTGACTGCTCAGGATTCATGCAAGACTGTGCTGATTGAAGTACCACCATTCTGTGTAGCATGTCAGTTTGGTAATCTGAGAAGTAGAAGGTGATATACAACACACACTACATCTCCTCCTGAAGATTCTCTAACCAGAATGTGAGGAAAACAAAGCAAACAAAACCTCCCCTGCTTTAGATCAGATTTAATCCACCTCAGAAAAGCATATATTCTGAGGTGGTAGACTTAATACAGAAAGCCAGAAGAATGTGCAGAAAAATATGCAAGTGGGTTAGCAGCATGTTGTTTCCCTTTTAGTTCAGAAGTTTGAAGGTATTAGCTGAGATTTTCGCTTAGATCATAAGCAAGGATGGCTCTATCTCACAAGACATCTGTTTCTGAAATTAAAAAGCCAACAACTGCAGGATCGCACACTGTTTAGCAATCTTTGTTTAACAGAGATCCATGATTCCGAGAGATATGTGACTTAAAACCTGCTAGGGAGTGGAAAGCAATTAATAGTTGGAACATTTCATAGTACCTTTTATCCAAGGATCTCAAAACACTTTGCTGGCTTTAATTAGGCCTCACTCCATGCAATAGCCAACTGGAATATTCTTTTTTTTTGTTCTGTATATAGAGGAACTTGAGACACAGAGGTTAAATGACTTGACAGTGATTATATAAAAGCAAATAGTAATGATAGGACTAAATCCCAAACCTCCTGCCTTCCAGTTCCATGTTCTATCCAAGTTTTCTTCCTCTATATTAAACTCATGGCTTTTTCTTATCTGTCCTGTAACATGTGTGATTTTTGATTATAGGATCAAACCCCAGGCAATTAGAAAAACTTTCATCCTTTCCAGAAAGAAAAAAATCAGTAAAAGACCACTTTCTGTTCTCAGGTAGAGGAGGAACTGTTCCTATTTACTGCAGTGAGTGCTGTGAAAGATATAGAAGAGCAGGCTCCAAAGATAAACATGCTGACTTTGGAGGTAATGAATAAGGGTTTCTGTTTCTGCATACCATAGTTTGGGGAGTGGGGATGTTGCAGGTAGTATAAAATGTAAGGAATGATGCCTGCAGTATTCTTGGGAATCCCACATCACAAAAAATTCTTAAGGCTGTGAAGGAAATGGTCTTCTGGGAAAAGATAATAACGAATCATATCAGCTAGCTATAGCCCTGAAGCTGGGAAGTGTTGCATAGGAGGCACAGGCATCTATCTGCTCAGGCAAAATCTTAAATGCTAGAGTACTTGGCAAGAAGCAGAGGGAAAGGAGGTCAATATGATTAAATTAGCAGATAATGGAGATAATTCTGTTGTTGTGTCTCTAACAGCAACTTGACTGAGGATATTGAATCAGATAATATGATTTGTTTCTTGTACTTTAAGGTACATTTTGAAAATAGTAGGTAAAAGGAAAAAAGCAAGAGAACTCAGTTAACACTAGTGGCCTGGACAAAAGCTGTGTTGCTTCCATCTCTCAGCAACCTAATTTCAAAGGGCCTTAAGTTCTTATTTCTAGAATTGGTTGCTTGTCAGATGCTGATAATGATTATGGGTTTAAACTTAAACAAGGGAAATTCAGGTTAGATATAAGGAAGAAGTTCTTTACTGTGAGGGTGGTGAGGCACTGGAATGGGTTGCCTAAAGAAGTGGTAAATGCTCCATCCCTGGCAGTGTTCAAAGCCAAGTTGGACAGAGCCTTGGGTGAAATAGTCTAGGGTGCGACATCCCTGCCCATGGCAGGGGGGTTGGAACTGGATGATCTTAAGGTCCTTTCCAACCCAAACCGTTCCATGATTCTATGATTACTGACAAGAGAGCACCCAGTTGAGGCCTTACACAGAGAAAACCAGGTGGTTCAAAAAACTTGATTCGTCACCCTTAGAGACATCTTTATATTTAGCTTTATGTCAAAGGTTGGGAGTGTTAATCCATTGCTTTTTTTCCCTGTAATTGACTCTCACTAATTTCATTTTAATCACCCATACTGAATACTATAGCTGGCCAACCAGTACAAGTATTTTTTTACCATTTTTTAGCACCAGGAGGATCTAAGAAGTTCTGTGTTGAGGTATCACAAGAAGAAATGTTCAGTCAACTTCCGAGTTCAGAATCAATATTTAAACACGTGCATTGATTGAAGTATTCACAACCCAAGTGATCCTGAGCACTGTTATACAGTCAGGGGGTAATAGCATTACCCAGGCAAAACAAGCTAGCACATTCTTATTTCAGAGGTGATGCTGTGAATTAATTCACAAGGGTTTGTTACCACAAGTTACTTGCCAAATGTTCTTTGTGAATAAGCTAGAATACCAAAGGTATAGGTTTGGAAAGTAGCAACTGCTTCAATTCCACTTAGATGGCATTGAAGTGACTTCACTGTTCACACTCCACAAAATCTGCTGAATGTAAACTTGACTTTTAAATAAATACCCAGTCTTTGCAGTTCTAATCAGGGATTCTAAAAAGGCAGATGCAGCCATTGCAAATGATTTTGCTCTGTGTTACATTTGTCAGAAGCTGTCAGAATGTAGTAAAAAGGTGTTTATACAGAGTAATATGCTGCTTGAACTCCTGTACATCTCATAGATGGGAGGCTTCAGATTGGTAAGAATGAGAGTTCCAAATGGGCCTGTTATTTCACGGCTTTACTGATTTATGTGTGATGCGTTTCTACACTTCTATGTGTCTGCAAATTACAGCCAGTAATTGAGGTCTGAAAAAGAAAACTAATCACATAGAGGAAGCCCAATCTGCTTCACAATTAACTATGGTTACGTAGTTAGATTGTAGGCATTGTATACAAAATAATGATTATTTTACCTATAATTTTTTGTGTCTTTAAACATGGCTAAAAGAACTTTGTTCAAAAATGGAGTTTGTGTCAATGCTATCATTTGGGTGGAAAATTGGGGAGGGAGAAGAGGATTTCTGCATATGCTGAAACAAAGTGCACAGGAGATTTTTATACAGTGGTGCGCCTACTATCTTCTACATTGTGTCTGTGATCCACTCATGGAACTTATTGACCTCCAGAAACAAACAAATCGAAGCTGTTGAGATCTATTTAATGTGCTAATGTAAAGTAGACTTTTAAAAACCAGTATATATTACAGTTATTTTCATATGTAGCGGGAAATATGTTCCTCTGGAAAACACATAAGAAAGATACTTCCTGCTGGTGAGCAGATGCATGCTGTTTGTTTTGATTGCTGCCTAAATGAATACAGTAACCAACATAGTAATACAAGTTTTATTTACTCTATTTTTTTGTGATTATTATTAGCTGAAAATTAAAATTAAGAAATCCATAAGCTACTGGCAGGCAAAAGTGGAAAGAAGGAAGAAATTATCAGGAAGAGAGTACTTACTATTATATTTGGCCAGCTGGTCTAGTTACATTCATAAGCATGCTAAATAAGGAATGAAGTGATAAGAGAAAATGGTACCTTCAAAACCATATATGAACCAGACTTCTTTTAGTGTGAAAAGGGTGTATGAGTTTTCCTTATGTTTTATGGGAATAATTATAAAGATTTTTTAAATTTAGTAAAAGGTGAGCCTTCTAACACACTTTTTTCTCTTTCAAAATTCGGAGCATAGGGAGGAAATTGCAGTTGTGTCCTGATAACCTCCAAAGATACTACCAGATTGTCCTAATTTTTCTGAGACATCTTTGGCCATATTGCAGGGGCAGAAAGGTCTCAGAAGTCCCTGAACTGCAAATTGCTCAAGATTAGGAGCTTACTGGGGGATGAGTTCAAAATGCCAAGATGGATCTGCTGTATTTTCGTACCTGTGCTATAACAGACACTCAGTCTCCACTGTAGAAATTAAGACTGTCCTTCTTCTGAAACACCCAGAATTTTCTTCATTTCCTATTAGAACACATCAGCAAAGATCACAATCTCCAGAGCTTCCTATTTATAAATAAAACTCAGAGGGAGAATTATTTTCTACCACCAGCACAGGCCAGAATTCCATAACTACGTTTGAACTGAATTTAATGCTTTGAAATTGAAACGCTGTATTACATATGAAAAATGTACTGCATCTTCCCAAAGTTACAGATCTTATTTCACTGACTCTGCTGGCTTCAGCTGGAGTAGACATCATTTTCTTCACAGTAGCTGCTATGAGGCTTTTTGGGGGTTGTGTTGAAAACAGTGTTGATCACTGAGGGATATTTTCCTTATTGCTGTGCAGTGCTTGAACAGCATCAAAGCTTTTTCTGCTCCTCACACCACTCCACCAGAGAATGGGCTGGGATGCACAGGGAATTGGGAGGGGACACAGGAAGGATAGCTGACCCCCACTGACCCCAGGGATATTCCAAACCATATGATGTCATAACCACATGAGGTCATGCTCAGCATGTAAAGCTGGGGAGAGATTGACTGGGGATGCTGCTGCTTGGGATTCAACAGGGCATGAGTTGGTTGATGGTAAGAAATTATCTTCATTTGCATCATTTGTTTTTCTTGGGTGTTGTTTCTCATTCCTTGCTATTTTCCATTACATTATAACTTTATTGTTGTATTTTATTTCAGTGATTAAGATATTCTTATCTCAACTCGCAAGTTTTCTGTCGCTTACCTTTCTAATTCTCTTCTCTCCATACTGCTGGGGTGGAACTGGGGGTAAGCAAACAGTTGTGTGATGCTTAGCTGCTGGCTGGGGAAAAACCATAGAATCATAGAATAGTTAGAGTTGGAAAAGGCCTTAAGGTCATCTAGTTCCAACCCCCTGCCATGGGCAAGGACGTGACACTCATATACACAACAAATATTCTTAAAGTCTGCAGATTAATCTTTGTAAAGCACAGCCATGTTTCATATTGTCTTCTATCATTGTAATAATGTGGGCCTTTTCGATTTCCCATATAGCTAAAATATACTATTTTGTGAGGTGATTGCATTTGAATAAATTGGTTTAAGGTTGAAGATATTCTTTTGCTATTACTCTAAGTCCTTTGACAGAGGATGATGAATAACGTTCTTAAAGAGACTTTCATGATGAACAGCCTGCTCAGAATTTCTCCTACTTTTTTTTATTTTTAATAGCTGCATCGTTGTTCATAGCCTAAATCTCTGTAGGGATGGGACCTGGATACACAAACTTCATTCCATGGTCCTACCTTCCCTTGAAAGAATGTATGAGTGTATAGCTGTGGAATAAATTTAAGTGTGATCTGTAGTCTGGAGATGATGGGGACCAGGACTGCAAATTATAGAATAGTAGAATATTTAGGGTTGGAAAGGACCTTAAGATCATCAAGTTCCAAGCTATAGTTTGGAATTATAGTTCCAAGCTATATTGTAGACAAAACTGAATACAAGAGCCCACCTGTAAGATGACCTCTTCCCAATAAAAATGGGAAATTCCTAAAATTCAATCCAATCTTCCAGCTTCAACAGTTCTTATTTCACTGTGATCATCAAAGCCAATTGTGACAATTCTTAATCTGTTGTGAATTCTTGCTGGATGTGCAATTAAGTCTGTCACTGGGGAATCATTAACACCTCATATGCTAATGTTTAGTGAATTGTGAAGAGGCAACACTTTTAGTATCTGTTAAAGTGTTCAAACACGCACCCCCCTAAAGCAGGGGCAAGTACTTGTTTAGATGATCTGCTTGTACGTTTCCATGTTCTTAGAATAATAGTATTTGGCTTTGCTTTAATTTTTGATATCAAAATTCAGAAATATTATTAAGCCAAACTCCCAAGTATATTTAGGTTCCCAGTTCTAACTGAAGGACTCGAAATCCTACTTCCAAAGAGGACTCTGTAGTCTCTTCAATGCAAGGAAAGAAATTTTGGGTAGCAGCTAATGCACAAGTGGTAGAACTGGTGGGCTGAAAGCAGTTCCATTGTAGGAAATTAGAGTGATAAGACTCAAGGCTCCTCTGTCTGCTATAGAAGTTGTACTGGACAATTGGGGAGCAACATGTGCCTGTTTTAACTCTGCTTCATACTTAGAGAACCAATAGCAAAGAAATAGAAACACGATGGGATAGGAATCTCCTGAGGATGACCCTAATGCTTGCAGTTTGCTACCAAACTTATGATATCCACATAGTTGCAGATTCCCATCAGTCTTAGTCATGATTTATTTCTCATTTGCTTGAGAATGATCGAAAGATCTTCTGAGGTCTGAGACTGCCATCACCCAAAGGAAAACATACCACACCAGTTATGGCAAGAACATGGTCAAATACATCAGTTGGGTAAATAATTGCAATAGATATTCAGCACAGAAGCTCATAAGTAATAAATTCAATCTAAAATGTCACTTGCAAGAGAGGCTGTTTCTGGGCGCACCAGCTACAGAAGATAAAGCAGCCATTTCTAGCGGTGTGACTGTATGGTAGAGCATGGGCCTTTATTTCATGTGTTCACTTAAACATATGAGCCCATTTAACTCTACACAATATTTTTCATTCCTTTGAAGCTTCAGTAGCACATTCAGCTCTAATGTGTGTTTGAAACGTGATGAAAGTGTAAGGCATTCTTGATAGAAATATAAGCATGATTAAAGAGGTAGTGCAGTAACTGTCAGTCACGTTTTGTGAAGTCATTATCCTGTTGCAGACCTCTTTTTAAGAGACCTATCTCCTTACCAAAATATACATAGTTGCTATTATTGAATAAGGTGCTTATTTTCTCCTCTGACTCTAATTCATGTGTATGCCATGTGTGAACACCTGCATGTCTGTCTCTGTATTCCCTTTTCTTCCTGTCCTCAAAATGTAGTTAGGATTGCAGCTCTGTAAGCAAACCAAACCAGTTGTGGGCATAAAACAAAATCTACCAAAATCTTGCTATTGAATCAGAGTTATATGATGATTTTGGTTATTCTAGATGGTGGATGCAGTAGGGAAAGATTTTCTTTAAAATCTCAACAAATCAAGAAAATGTTTCTTAAATAATAGCAATAATTAAAATAAAAATGTGGGTGGGCTATTAAGTTTGGGTATTTCCTTGAACTGAAGAAAAGGATGTGAACCTGAGCCCATGGGGCTAAACTCAGCTGTATTCAATTCACTGCAGTAACTGCCTTGAACTGTGGCAGTGGTACCAATTCCCTGTGTTAGCATCTCTATAGCCCTGCCACCCTTTGATGTGAAGTCACATGTCTAAAGATGCTGCCTTAGAAAGCGGTAAGGGATAAACCTTAGCTACAAGTCAGTGTCTGCAAATCTTGCACACAAAATCACATCTATTTATAACAAAGTCTGTTAACAAATCTGTATTTTACTACCTTTTATTGTTGTTCAAACTGTCTTAGATTCTATCAAGTGTATCATCCAGAAGTAGGGCAGAAAGGCTGTTTCACTCTTTCCATTGAAAAAACGTGTCTAGAATACTGAATTTATCCATCTGCATTTCTCTGAGAGGATTACAGAGGGAAACATATTTTACATATCAATCTCATACAAATTTCAAACCTCCACAAACAGTTGCTCAAAATAACAACACACTATAAATGTCTTATAACTGATAAGTTACAGCCGCTTGCAGTGCAAAGTGAAAAGGAGAACTTCACAGTTCTCCTGGCGAATAACACTCTGCAAGGAAAGTTCCTTTCTCAACAACTCAAATGTGAATTATTTGAACCATGAAATTGTAAATTGCTGAGGCTGGCAGTAACCACTGGAGATGATACAGTCCAACCATATTGCTCAAAGCAGGGATGGCCAGAGCAGGTTGCTCAGGGGCTATGTCTAGTCCAGGTTTGATTATTTCCAAGGCTGAACATGCCACAACTGCTCTGTGCAATCTGTCCCAGTGTTCAACCACTGTCACAATGAAAATAGTGTTTCTTTGTGTTTAAAAGGTATTGTGTGTATTTCAGTTTTGGTTTACCCCCTTTCTCTAGGAGCTAATGAGAAAAGTCTCATCTCTTCTTTACTCCATCTTCTTCCCTCCTCACCCACTCAAGTGTTTGTACACTTAAAGATTCCCCTGAGGTGTCTCTTCTCCAGGCTGAACAGTCCCAGATCTTTCAACCTCTCCTCATACATCACATTGTCCAATACCTTTATTACGTTCATTGCCCTTTGCTGGACTCATTCCAGTATATCCTTTTCTCTCTTTTACTGGTGTGTTCAGACCTAGATAGGCACTCAAGATGTGTCTTCACCATCCCTGGGCAGAGGGGATGGATCATGTCCCTCAACATTCTGGTGGCACTTCCAGTGTAGTAAGGACGCTGGAAGGGCACATTTCTAGTTCATGTTGAGCCTAATGTCCATGGTGACTTTATTCATATGATAAATGCATTGAGAAAGTTTTAGTGGTACATCAATGTAGTCATCAATGCTGCTTTACCATCTGCAGGCTTTCTTATAGTACCATAATCCATCAGAGGGATGGTTGAAGCTGTTGACTCCTCAGGGTTATGGGCTTCTTTTCTCTGTTCCTGATGCACTATGATGAAGCTCATCACACAACAGACACTGATGTAGTAGAGGAAAGGGAAGGCCTTAAGAAGGGAGCAGGGGAAGGCTAGAATATTTTTCATTGGATGACAGGTCTGTACCTCTGATAGGTACAGAACTATGTCTAAAGGACTAAGAAAAGTCCTAACTGTCCTGTTTTTTTACCAAGATATCTTTATTGGTGTGTATCAGTAGACAGACAGCAAAGCTCTATTAGATCACTTTGTTATTCTCTTTGATAATGCAGTATTTTTCTCTGATGTACATTTAATCACTTTTTGTTCAGGTTACTGTTAAATGTCAAGAAATGAGGCTTATATTATTCCTGTTTTGAGATTACTCTATAGATTAGTAGGTTTCACTCTTTTCTCTTTGTCATCTTTTCCTACTTCTCTCAACACTCAACAATTATTTTCCATTTCTCAGTTTTATCCCCTAACTCAGAACCATACCCATTATTACACTAAATTAATTCTTCCCCTTTTTTTAAACTAAACCCTTTCAAATAGCTGCAGGCAGTTATCATTCCCCTCTCCACATCTCTAGACATGTTGCTATTAAAAACAGTGAATAGAACAGGAATGGAAGGCAGTCATGTGGTGACTACAGTTCTTGGGTATTAGATTATGCTTTTCTTAGGTTATCACATGTAAACGAGTGTTGCAAATAAGAGATGACTTATGCAAAATGTGAGAATGGATATAATGAATTGCTTACAAAGGTGATTTGTATGGTCACAATATGAAAAATTGCATTTTGCACATCTTCTGCATAAAAATTGCATGTGGCCCATAGAAAGTAACTAATGCCTCTCAGCAATTGTGTTCTGACTTAATCGGCACACATTGCCTCAAACAAGGACTTCCCAAACTTCCCTCCCCCTCATCTTACTATCTGGTAATTATGGAGTTGAAACTGTTTTGCTTCTGTTACAGATCTCTTATTCCCTTGGAACGAAATTAAAATCATTCAGTCTTGGTAAGTAAAATGCAGAAGTGAGCAAGCATAAAACAAACTGCAACAACTTCCCCTAAAATCTAGGCAGTTTCTAAACACCCTGCAGAAACATTGCATTAGCTCCCAACCTTTTCTCTGAAATACAGAAAGGGATGTGTCAATAGGTGAAATCAATGGGACAGTACTTATTTTAGTTGTTTGGTGAAAGTGTATTTATAATATAGTGTCTGCTAAGCAGACAATGGCTACTCCTGCCTTTTACAAATCCTCTTAGAAATCATTGCCAACTTTCAGGGCCTCAGGGGCTATAAACAATTAATAGGGATGTCATATTCCAGGAGGTTTTTTAGGGAATGAAGAGACTTGTTGTTTTAACTGTCTTCTGTAGCAAGATGATCAGAAAAGCCAATGGAGCAGAATCAGAGTGTTTGTCTATATATACGCTTATACCCAAATATAGCTAGGTATGTGCTTGTGCATGCGTATATATATAATGTAATATAATATGCATTTTGACTGTCTGATTCTGTTGATTGTATAGGCTAAATCAGCCTCCTCATTAAATCAATTTCAAAGGGAAATGAATATATTTAAAGAGTGAGACATGTCTAGCATTTCTCTTGATGAGCTAAATCCATTCTAAGTATATGAAAGTCATCAGAGTTACTGTGGGGATGCAGTCATCTTGGTGCTTGCATAGGATTATGAATGTATGGGCATTTGCTAAGTATCTTTCTTACTAATTACACTCACTACTTTTCACTTGCAAATGCTGGAATACTAAACTGCTCCAGCTGTCAGACATAGTGCTACCAGTGGCTTGAACTGGGTTTCTGTGGGTCTGTGTGCAGAAATAGGGAAGCTATGTAAGCAAAGTATATGTTTAGGAGTTGAAATAAACTTTGAACAATAAGTTTCAGGGAGCTTAAATACCAGGGGCAAGATTTTCTTCCCCCGGCATCCTTAAGTTATTAGGGACTCAAGTCTTTTGTCCTTTACATGCCTTTACTTCACTTTATCTACACAGTCAGAAAAAGGTGAAGAGATTACATTGTATAGAGACCATATGACTGTGCTTTTGCTTGAGAGGGAGTGAATGAAGGCCTTGGTTTCTTAGCTATTACATGCTAGGCAGCTTATCAAAATGGGTTTGATATCTACTAATGTTTGTGCTTGGATAAATGTCCCTGGAAAAATCTGGTTTGGTGTCAGATATTTGGCGCTGGTATCTCTTTCCTGTGAAATCACGTTCACTCTGAGAAAACCGCAGTCTCCTGAAACAAGGATAACACAATTTAGAATCAATGTGGCCTAAAATTTGAAGGGAGGATTTAGTGTTCAGCATAAGTAGTACTTTGTCCAGTATTGCAGAAAATCAGAATCAGTGTCTGCCTGCCTTCCATGATAAGCTTACAGTTTCAAGGTCAGAGATATAACAGAGAGAGCAAGCAAAGTGTGGTGCAAACATTTTTTGTCTAGGGTAATGGCTAGGATTCTGATGTTTAAGTAGAAATGGAACGTATTAGGTTTCTATCAGAAGAAAACCAAATAAACCCAAAATAGACATAGTTTAGTCAACTGTTGATTTTCTTTTTCTAGGGGAGATGCAGCTTAAAAGCGTTTTAGTGTGATTACTTAGAGCGATAAGTTTTATTGTATTTCTCCATTTGTATCTCCCATCACTCCCAACCTCCTCTACAAATCCAGTCTATATGGGATCTATACAGCAGAAGAAATGGATACCAAGTTGTAAGCTTCATTGAAAACTGGTGTCTGGGTATAGAAAGGAACCTTCATGAAGGTCCTTATAGAAGAAAAGCTCTGGGATGTCTGTTACATGCCCAGTGTGGAGACTCATCTACAGGCATGCATCTGAACTAGCCCCAGAACTTGCTTCCTGTCACTTTAGCGTGGAAGGGAAAGGGAGTTTTAATCTTGGTGAGAAGATAACAAGGACGTTGTGAGGAAATGAAACTCTATGTCCTGCAATACTCTGAAAGTAATAGGAAGGCAGCTGAGGTGTTGGTATATTGAAAGTTACTGATCAGACATTTGTAGGAATACAAGCTCCATTAGCCCCATTGCTTGCTGAGAAACTTGTGTAAAAACAGGAGTTAGTGAGAAAAGCCCAGGAACTCTGATGGATAGGACCTGATTCCCAGCAGAAATAGATACAGATTTATCTTGGTAATCTTCAAAGTATTAAACTGAGGAATGTAGTTAATGGTCTTCTGAGAAAGCATAACAAAAAGAAATGTCAGCTTATGAGGTCTGTAGGACGTGATGCAAGGGAACTGCCTCATTTTTAACTCAGTTTTATTTCAGGTATGCAAATCAAAAGTTTTCTCTTATGTCATTCCCCACCATATTTTCATTTGGAAGCCACGGAAATAAAAGGTGGGTGAACAGACTGTAAGGTGGGAAAAAACCTATCTGGATCACCAGACCCAGAGACTGGAGGTTCAGCATCACATTATTCAGCATTTTCATCAAAGACCTGGGCAAGGATAGAGTGTACCTTCAACACATTTGCAGATGACTATAAACTTGGAGTTTGACTTACAGCAAATGGCAGAGCTTCCATCCTCAGTGACCTAGACAAATTTGAAGTATGATATAACAAGGACAGTATTAGGTTCAGCAAGGAAAAGTGGAAAGTTCTGCACCTACGGCAGAATAATCCTAAGCCATCAGCACAGGATGGGAAGTGTCTAGCAGAGTAATAGCCCTGCTGAAAAAGGTTTGGTGATTGCAGTGGTCTCCAAGGTAGAAAATAAGCTGCTGAATGTGCTCTTACCAGGAGCTGGGTGGATTGCAAATTGGGCTACTGAAAAGCATGGCGAGCAGATCAAAGCAAGCTACCTTTCTCTTCCCAGCACTGGTGAGATTCCAGATTGATGAATACTCAGTCCAACTTGAAAATAACATAGAGAGTAGTGGCTGTGAAGTGCAGCAGAGGCTAAGGGCACATAGGCTGTCCACAGGTCCTCTGGGCTTGTTTAGTCTAGAAAGCAGAGGCAATCAGATCAGTCTAATCTAAGCTAAGAACTACATGGAGAGGAATTTCAGTGAAAATCAAGCTAAACTCTTCTTGGAAGTGAAAGATGGCAAAACAAGGAGCAATCACAGAATATCCCAACTTGGAAGGGACCCATAAGGGTCATTGAGTGATGACCTAAAACAAACTACCTAAGACAAAATCAGATGACTAAGAGCATTGTCTAGATTCTTCCTGAGCTCTGACAGGCTTGGTGCTGTGACCACTTCCCTGGTGAATCTGTTTGCAGAGTAGCTCTAGACTGTTTCACAATAGCCACATGCTGTGACTTCAGAGGTTCAGATGAGTTAAAACGGGATAATGGTATCACTGTGAAAGTAGTAGAGCACTGGAAGAGGCTGACCACAGAGGATGTGGAATCTCCATTTCTGGAGATCCCCTAGTCAAATTCACTGGGTGGGCCACAAGTAATAATGGGGACACTAGGAATGCTTCAAGCAGGAACATGAACCAGAGAACTCCAGCCCTCCAGACTCCATTTCTATGAATCTATTGAAGTTGTGTTTCTCCAGTGAACACAGCGAATCTCAGTAGGAAAATTAGCCAAGCCAGTAATTCTTTTTAAGCTGGGATTTCCCTGCTGTGAAATTAGATTCTTTCAATTTTTAATGCATATATATAGTGTCCTATCTTTGGGTGAGGAAATGAAAGCAAACCACAGAGCTTGTTTTAAAGATTTGGAAGTCCTACCTGTGAATATATTGGAACATAAACTACCTCAGATAAGGTGTAAATTGGAAATAAAAAGGACAAGGAAAAGGTAGGGGCTTAATTAAGGCAAGAGTAGTACAGTGCTTGGAGCATAGGGTCATAAGCTCTTCAAAGAAAAATAGCACCCTTGTGACCTGTTCAGATTCATTGAAAATGTTAATAAAACAGTACATAAAGGTGACTCAATTGACATAACTTACTTTGATACTTCTTTAGCAGGAAGTCTCAGAGAATAAATCTCCACAGCGTAAGAAAAAGTCAGTGGATTAAAAATCACTTAAGTAAAAGAAAACATAATGAGAAGGATTCTTGTGTTTCAGTCACCCTGGATCAGTTTCATAGGTGCAGGTGATGTGAGGTATGGAACAAGATTAGCCGATGACACTAGGCAGGCTTGATTAGTAAATAGTACAAATGAGTGAAGAGAAACAATCAAATGGTGCCCTTAATGCATTAACACTGTATATACTGCAATGTAGTAACATGCTGCAGTAGCCTATGGTAGCATTCACTGTTGTTTCATTGTTAGGTTAAACCCTATGCAATGAAACATAAATAGAGTTTCTCCAAGTAGTTGTCTCCCATAGGAGCAGCTTCACAACAGTAGGTGAAACTCAACTTACTACTAACAAACATGATCAATACATGTTAAGGTCACTCCTGGGCTTTAATCTGTTAGGGTTTGCATGAAGAAAAATGATGTGATTCTTCATTGCTTGGACTGTATAATATTTAGTATCTGAGAACAATACAAAATTGAATTGACATGATACAACCATGATTTGACTGTACTTCACTGCCACTTCAGATTGTCTGTGTAAGACCAAGACAGGAAGAGCAGTCTCAGAAACATCAGCATTATGGGCTATGCAAGGTTATTGGTCTTTTTACTCGGTAGTTAGAAGAAAGAATGCTTGTTCAAAATACTCAGGTTTTAAGAATAATACTCTTTTTCCTGAGCAAATATTGTGTTTTGGCCAGGACTTACTTTGTCTCTTTTTGCATAATATAAATGAATTTTCTCTCCCCTTTTTCTATATATTCAGAAGTATATAAGTAAAGGCAATTTAGGTCAATCTACTCAGGGTCAGAGGATGTCATCCTGCTGACTCAAGCAGGTGTCTAATTCAGTACACAGCATGCACAAACACATCAGTCACATCAGCCAGAGACACAAATTTGGCCTTCCATAAGACTCAGATGTGAAAAAGAGTCTGTTGCTCATCACTGAAAGACAACTAATGTATTTTTTGAATGCATATATATCAAAACCTTTACCAATTCAGAGCAACTTTAGGTATCCGAATAGTGCTCATAAATAGATAAGAAAATTCAAGTCTTTCTATTTCCCCCTATTGTGCCACAGAATTGTATTTGAAAATGCTCCCAGTTTCAGACATTTGTTTGACTGGTGGTGGCCAGTGGGAGGTTGACCATAACAGATGCACACTGGCATAGGTTGTTCTTGAAGGGCAACAAGCAAGAGGTAGGGCAGTTGTTAGACTGTCAAAACTTTATCAAGCTGAATTTTGTGGCCTCAGGCTGAGCTGATAGACATTTCTACACTTGTTTGATAGATGACACAGACATGAGAGTGGACAGATCCTGTAGAAAGGACAAAAGGGAGAGCAGTTTACGAAGTTTAATTTTAAGCTACTATATTTAGTGCATAACTTAGATTTAACCATGGGTGGAATGGCATAAAAGCTCAGCTAATTCTTAAAAGGTCAACATGTTCCTTTAGCCTAGGGCCTGATACGTGGTTGAGATGAAAATGTAATGCCAAGGTAGTTCTAATAAATGAACTTGGATTTTGTCTTCAGTTCTGCATTCTCCTGCTTTCATTTTGCCTATTCTTCATCCCCTTTGTTTTCTCCTTCTTTAGGAGGTCAACATCTTCAGATTTCCCCAAAACCAACTCTTTTCTTACCTCTTCAAGGTGCAGGTACTCATGCTGACTTGAATGCGTAAGACCCTGTCTGTTTTGTTGTTATTGATCATTCCTGAAGATCAAGCGCTTGTTTCTTCTGTGATCTTTTGCTTCATGATTTCTGTCATTGCATATGCAGAGATCTAAGCTACGCTGAGCTTTGCTTTAACTTCAGCTGAACAGTCTTAGATGCAGCTTAATAACAGCCTGGTTCTACAGCTGTTGGCTTCCTGCGTAAGTAAAGCAGCCACCTGCCAAGCAACTTTATTTCCTGCTCTTTCCTGTTTAAGACACATTCTATGTATTCCTGCTTCTTGCATCTCTCCTCTTTTCTTCTTTTCCTTTATCAGGTAAAAATTCAGAGGTTCAGCTGAACTTTAGATAATTCTTACACAGATGAATCATCAACCCAGTTCGCCTGCAGAGTTTAACTACTCTGCAAAGTCAATGGAAACCAACACATACCTCTGAAAACTTCCATTTGCAGTAGGCATCTCCCTCATTCCATTTTCTAGAGAGTTTCCCATTTGTGTGTTGAAGGTACACTGCTGTGAAAATCTTGCTTTAAATTTGTACCTGCACAATCATAATAAATACAAGGGAAAGTCCCTCTGTGTTTATCTGAAGCTTTTGACTTTTCCAGTGATGGTACACACAGCTCTTTCTATAGGGGAAATTTCCATCCAGAAAGAATAAAGATGAAAACTTGCACTCCCAGGACCTCAGTCTGCAGGGCACTTTCCTGCTGTCAGTGACTGAGAAGTCCAGTTGAACACAATCTATATTGATCTATAGATCTTGCTATTCACAGAACATTTTCAGGTGTTCACGGCTTCTATTTCATTTTCCCTGAAACTTCTGAGTCTACTGACACAAACAAATAATATTAAATGTAGCATGTAACTGATGAATCTACTAAGTAAAAGGCAGAATTTAGGCCACCTCCTAAGTAAGGCTGAATAAAGAGACAAGCAAACAGAGGGTCACACTCACCAATAAAAAAAGCTTCATGGAACTTGTATCAGGATGCATTTATTTATCTTGTAATGATAGGACAAGGGGTGATGGGTTCAAATTTCAACAGCAGAAGTTCAGGCTGGGTGTAAGGAAGAAGTTCATTACTGTGTGGGTGGTGAGGCACAGGAACAGGTTGCCCACGGAAGCTGTGAATGCCCCGTTCCTTGCAGTATTCAAGGCCAGGCTGGACAACATAGCCTGGTGTGAGGCATCCCTGTTCATGGGAGGGGGGTGGGAACTGGATGATCTTAAAGTCCTTCCCAACCTTACCTGTTCTATGATTCTATTATTATTTGTGGGTTCCTGCTTTCCTTTCCACTTACTTTTGGTAATTATTTTAAATATCATAACAAATTAAAATTGTAGGGACAGCTTAGACTAAGTGAACCTTGGGACATTGGGAAGAAAATTTTACTTTACACTGATTATTCCTATAGATGTTTATCCCTTTGTGCTGATAAATGAAATAATTCTGTTTAGCTAATATTAGATATTTGCGAATTAGCTGTGGATTATTTTTCCCAAATGTACTTTTTCTCCTTTTTCTTTCCCCCCAGATTAATATAGAAGGGAAACGTAGATGGTGTTTATCGCAGTGGAGGAACATTCAAGACTGGAGAGGTTTACTTTGTAGCATGAACAATGTCACAAATGTTTCAACATTCACTGGCTGAAGAGGGCAATTTCAGTCGAAGTAAAAATCAGGAAGTTAGAAAAGGTTTTTTGTTTGTTCACAATCAAGGAAACGTGCTGAAGAAATGAACAACCCTTTATAGGAGGCACTGCTGCATGACACCTCTTTTCAGTGTAGGATGACAGAGGCTTCCTGATTGACGTCTGAGTGGGCGCAGCATAAAAAAAGCCTTGCTTTTAACTCACGGGTTCCAGTGTTGTGACAGACTTTGGATGTCTTCACCTCAGAAAGTATCTGGGGAGGGAGATGTCTTTTTATGTCTCTGGCCTGAAATTTGGGCCAGGATCCAGTTCTGCTTTTCAAGCACAGCACTCCCGCTGTTTTCAACTCAGATCTTCCATGGGATTCAGGTGTGTAATTTTCAGAGGTCTTAGTGCAAGCAGATTTCTTTTAAGATTCCTAGGTCTATCCATGCTTTAACGCTTACAAACTTCATTACTGATTTTGAGTGCTCATAATGTGATCTGAAGTGAAATTCTGGAAGTCAATGAAGTTTAGTAGCTACCTAAAGTTACTCTGTAAGGAGTCCCAAGTCCACTGCTCTGTCTAAATATCTGAAGTGCAACAGCTTTCTTCAGTCACTGCAAATCGAAAGCACCATGCTTTCTAGTGATTTAGACACAGGAACAAGAAACTTTAAGTAGTAGTAGTCATTAGTGTCACTGTTGTTGGTGGCAGTAGTAGTAGGGTGAGGAGGTGTTTCTCATCTTTTTTCATCATGGCTTAGCTAGTTCCTTTCCAAAATATATCTCAAGTCTTTACAGTTGAAAAGGGAGAAATAATTATAGGTTAGAGATAAAACCAAGATTGGAACTGAGGTGGGAAAAGTGAAGCATCTATTGCTGTGTTTAATCTGTACCACACTGCAATCAGGAATGCAATAGGTCAAATAAAAGAAGACAAGATGAAGCATAGCTTTGCATCCCTAAGAGGGGAAATACTTGCCTGAGAAATGTCAGTCTTCACTTTTGGTATCTGCTCTCACAATAGCTACTATGTTTTACCTTCAGGAGTCACCGGATAAAATGCAGAATCTGTATCTTTAGCATGTTGCTAAAAATGTCCTTACCACAATCCAGAAACTAAAAATGCCCTTGCCTCAAGCTGTATCTCTCATATGACTTCTCATACTGTATGGTTCACGATCAGCTACAAAACCTTTTTTTAGGCATAATGGAACATAGTAACTAGAGCCTGTAATCTCTAAGCCCTTCATCTGCCTGAAGGCCTGAAGTTAACTTAAAGGTGGAGTGTGACCTTCATTCTCAATAGACCTCCGTCTTTATGTAGCATCTTTACATAGCAATTGTTCACCATGCTATTCAGTGTGGGGCAAGCACAAAAAATATACAGTATACACTGGAAAGGACCTTCACTTGTGTTGCCACACTGCCCATTTTATGGAATAAGGCGCAAACAGGAAGAACAACAGAGCTAAAATCAATAAGGGCATAACACCCACTGTTATCATAATTTAAAGAGCCACAAGACAATCTGGTTTAAATGAGCACATAACAGATCTTATAGTAAGCCTAAAGTGTAGTGACAGACTCATGGAAACAGGCTTAAGCTATCTTTAAGACAATCCAGGCTTTATGGTAGCAATGGCACCATGAAGCCTACTGTGAACAACCACCAGTGTCCCTGGACCTCGGGCAGATTTCCCAGTCTGTGCTGCTCGGGGGTCCCACTGGAGTCTTGAAGGCAGCTCAGATAGTTAGTTTGGTATATGTAACCTTTCTGGCTTGCACTGCGCATTAAAAAAACTGTGAATTCTCACAGAAATCCTTTAAGGAACTCAACCAAGAGAGACGTGTAACTAACAAACCTTTCCACCAGGTGGCAGGAAGCATCAGACACTGGGATGACTTCCGCATCAGGCATTGTTATTTTTAATTCATTTTCAGCTTGTGGGTACCTTTTGTTGTGGTTTTAAACTGCAGTATATACATTCAAACTGAAAATGGCTTTTAGAAGGAGGTAGGGACCAAAACTGGTGAAGACCTGGTGATCTCAATCAGCTTATAGATAAGGTAGAAGCTTATAGTTACGGAGCAGTCACAGACCCTGAAGTCTGAAAGTCCACTAGTTTTAGTATTTGATCTAAAAGTTCCTTTCTTTATGTTCTTTTCACTTATGTCTGGTTCCTGCATTCTAGTCAGGGGGCAGTCTGGTCATTACATGACAGCAAGACAGTGGGGATAGCATTGATGTCACTTATGGTTTGGAAATGGATGTTCTTTGACAGTAGCTTGGCATCACCCTGTAAATTGCAATGTATAAAAAATTAAGAGAGATTATAAATGATTGAATTGCAATTGGCATATGAGTAAAGGTTTTGGCAACAGCAGGAGGGTGATGGGATAAAGATAACTTCTGGCAGCACTCCAGAGAAAGCTCTGTGCATGGAAAGAGGCTGAAAAGCAGTGAGAGGAAAAAATAACCTCAGAGTCAAGGGCAAATCTTGGAATTTCCATCCCTGAAAGCAAAGTGAAGAATAACAATCACAGACCTAGAAACATCAGAGACATTGGACAGCAATAACTCTTTATCCATATTATGCCTTCGGGCTTTGAAGGATTCAGTAGGAAAAAGTTATGGTGTAGGCAAGAGATTGACAGAACTAAGACAGGCAGATAAATAGGAAACTGAAGGATAGAAGAGTAAGTCAAGGAAGATATAGAAATAGGTGTCATCAGAGGAAAAGTGATGGCCTGTATAAGCCATCTGTGGCCAGAAGCCTGTAATAAGATGCTTTCATGAATTTTTCAGGGTATATTATCTGGAGCCTTTTCAATAGTTCAACCAAATACCAAACCTTGATCTCAGTATTTCACTTTTTGATGAAGGCTGAATTATGGCAGACATCTCAAAATCCTTATATGTAATAATCACCAGAATTGAGTTCGGCACATTTTACAGTTAGGCAAAAGGGTGAAATTGGGCCAAGACAGTCCCTGCTGTAACCTGGTTAGTCTAGCAGACTTATAGACAGGGTGCCATCGCCTTAGCTTAAAATAAGAAAGGATAATTACACATAGCTCTTACAAAGGGTTCTTATCTTCAAAGAGCTCCGCTGTAATGGCTTAATTTTTACAAACACACATAAGGAGAGAAACTGAGTCAGAGACTTGTCAGAGGTTAGAAAAATATTGATGTCACACAGGGGATTGAAGTCTGTAATTCTCAGAGTTTTGGTCTGAGATAAGTAGATTATACCTTGCCAGATATGACATAGAAAATCCTCTAACGATGTGGAAATCATTGTAGATTGCTGGTTTGAAGTTAATACAGTACATGTTTTTAAATATCATCTGATGCTTAAGAGTTGCACTCGAGCTGATTGTGATAGTCGTATATATACATCAATAAAATGCAAAGGCGAAACACTCTCAGGCTCTGGACTTCAGCTGTCCTATTATACAACAGTAAGATTGGGATCTAAGCACACTGCCTTTCCCCAAAACTGTTTGTGGGCATGGGGCAGGATTTGTTTTGCCTCTGGGACCACAAACAATTTGCATACTGTTATTCTCATCTGGAGGCTGGGAAGACCTAATAACGCAAGCATAGGCTTTTAATGTTCCTGTTGGCCTCTGAACAAGAATCACTTTTAGATAGATTTAGATGAGTCTTGATATTGGCAATGTATGTATTTCTACAGCTTTTCTTTAGTAATGATCATTAGTCTTGAGTTGGCACAAGGAGGATAACAACAGAACACCTTTTATCTCCTCTTTAAAGTACATAGTTGCATGAGGGGTCAGTGTTGTATTTATGCACACCTGTACTTCCTCTAAACAAGACTGTGTGCTTCCCTTAGGTCTCACCCTAGAAAAGGTACCCATTTTCTCCATCTCATTCTCCAGAGATTCTTCACCCATCTATGTGACTAAAACCACAATAAGAGGCAGCTCCCTGGAAACCACCATTTGGGATCAAACAAAAGCATGAACATTTGTCCCTATCTCTCCAGCTGTGGTGTGCTGATCCTTGTTTTCATTCTATATAGCAAAAAAATATGATCATGTCACTGGAGTGTACTCAGAACATTTTTTTGTTTCTATGAAATGATCCACCTTCACTTCACCATGTGACAAAAATAGATGTCTTGCATATTCTTTTGAGATACTCCTAAAAGGTGGCATAAAACCTGTACAATAACCACCACCAAAAATAAAACCCCAAATAATTAAAACAAAATAGAGCCTCCTGCATTTGGCTTTGTCTCTCACTTCTGGCTTCTCCACTCCCTCTTTCATTCTTCTCTTCCTAGGTAGACCTGATTTCTCCTCTGTCAACTGGAACAGTCACTCTGTATTCTGCAGTCTCATACATTCGGCACCAGCTTCAAATCTCTGCTTATGCCTCAGTTCTCTCTCTCCTGCTTCTCTTTGCTTGTTTATGGTTGAAGTGTATGATTGTATTATTTACAGTAAGTCTGTAAAGTGCTTGTGCAAACATTTTCCTGGACAGAATATCTGAACCAAATAATTGCATTTTAAGTACCTCTCAGATTCCTTGTGGGAGATGGAAATGAGCATAAATATGTAATTTACCTCATCTTCTTATTTCCTTACCTTCGTAATATTAGACAGGAAAAAAAAGAAGTTCAAATTCTTCTGACTGCAAAAGCAGAGGTCATGTACCATTGAGTTTTAAGCATGTTCTTGCATGGATCTGTTGCATTCAATGAGACACCCAAACTCCATGCCTGAAGTTCATCATTCAATGGTACTATGATGCTTTTCTGCCTCAGAGGATAGAGCCCGAAGCACTAAGATGAATGGCGGTATCTCTAAGTTAAGCCTTATTAGTACTAGAAACTGAGCACTTAATAAGGCTGAGCCTCTTGAAAAATACAGCTAAATGCTGAGAACAACAGGAAGGGGAGAAATAATGCATTGTTGCTGTCAACAATAAGACAGTCTACAAATGCACACTTGAAGATAGCAGTGAACCCCGTCATACTCACCATTTTAGACTTAAATGTAAAGACAGTAATATTTTCAAAGGGACGTTCGCTCCAGAGCGAAGTACCTTCAGGGAGACAAAGGGGAATGACAAGAAAATGAGGAGTGTGTGTCAGTCAAGTGACTAGGAAGGACAGAAGGGTTGCTTCAAGACATGATGGGGCGCATAGTCTGTGAAAGTATCTCCATAGGTGTAACAATTCCCTTTTGAGATGCTGGGCAGCAGATCTTCATACTCTGAATCTGGCTGGCTGATGCAATACCCTGTTAGCGAATGAATGCAGCATAAGTTGTCCATCAAATTTACTATATGTGTGTGAGATTAAATCCTGCAGGCAAATAAAGGGGGATGCTAGGAGTGGGTGGTTGAAAATGTATCACTGAACATGTAAAAGGCAGGTTCAATAGCTGTGAACATTATTTTGTTAAGCTGTTAAAGTGATGCTTGCACGTCAGCATGTTAGAGCAGGGGCACACAAAGAACCCTGTTTTTTCTTCTTTTTAAAGATTCAGTGGTCCTGGCACTGTCATTGATTCCGGCAAATAAAAGCCCTCCCTAACTCATTAGCTGTTCTGCAGCGCATGTGGCAGAGGGAGTAGCTGGTCCTTGTGAATTACAATGCTAGGCTTGCCAAAAATCCCTGTTAAGCTGGTGGACAAAGTCTGGTTCTGCTGTTTTCAAGAACCCGTCAAGTGCATCTGAGACATTTCCTCTATAAAAATGAATTATCTCGCAAAAGACCTCCCTTTTGTCATAATTCCCATATATAAAGTTAGATTTGTTTATAAATGAGTTGGTATGATGTATAGGCTACCACAACTGTCTGTGTTTCTTCTAGATGCAGTTATTAATGTAAAGCATAAAAAACCAAAGGTTTATTTTTATATCGCAGAGAGTTTCTTCAGGAAAAAACATATAATCTTGCTGTTTCAAATTATGCCATTCCTTAAGAAGAAACCACATTTCTAATAAATCTCTTATCCTTACTGAAATAAAAGAATTTTAGGTAATATATGCAATTTATGGAGGTGGGTTTTACATTTGAAATATGAACATTTATTGCCTTTCTATTTGGCTAATAATCCAAATGGCATAACTATAATTAAATTCACTCTTCATTATCACCACAAAGAACAATAAAAGAAAAAAAAGGCATTCCTAGAAGTGGTCACTGATTTGAACTTCTGATTTGAATGTCATTTGTTATTGATGCATGAGAAAGATCTTTAAATATCCTGAAAGCCATGTTTTTATCTGAAAATGAAAATCAGATAGTGCCAGTCTTTGTAAAGCAAGTGTCCTCACTAGGGTAACCAAACTGATTTAAGTATGGATGTATGCATAGATAAATAGATAAAAGATTTCTAGCTATACCTGTGTGTAAAACCAGTGCCTGTTGTAGCTAGCCATCACACATGGAAAAGTAAGTACAGCCCTCCCCCAGCCCCAAGAGAAGGTGAAAAAGTAAAGGAAGAATGGGAACGTATTATTGGCTACAGTATACAGTAGCATAATCTATATGTAATTAATTACTGTGATCCTCCCATATAGATCAGCCACATATTAGAATTTGAGATGGCTGAAGGTGATTTTAATCTCATTCCCTTTCAAAGTCAGAGCCCTCTTGCAATCAAAAGACCCTTCCAGGACTGAGGAAAACAGCAAAATATAGTGCTGAGAGCTGATAATTCATATTTTGTTCTATGTTATTAGACCAAATGTAGAAAAAAGGGGATTGGAGTGCTTTCATGACTCCTCTAAAGTGAAGCTTATGCTAGCAACATTTGTTATGACATGATATAAGCTGGGCAGTCACATTTTTGAACACACTGAATCCCTTTTTTCAGTGACAGTGAAGCATTTCTTTTATACAGATTCTTTTCTACTATCTATGAATGCCCACTTTTCACTCTGTACCATGTTCTTCTGTCCCAAAAGATGATCTAAATGGATCTTTCTGTCTGATTTTTGTCTGAGTGATTTGCCTCTCTATTTGTCATTGCAGAACTGAATCATAAAATAATAGAAATAAGTGAATGGAATATAAGCTGAAAGTACCATTAAAATGAATAGTATGTGATGCTTGTTGTACTGCTATTGCATGAACATACACTTACACGCCTGCTAGTCATTTTGTACAAGTATTGTCATGGAAAGGTCCTAAATGTCTACAAGCATCTGAATTAATAAGGTTTCATGCATCAAATGGTTGGATATTTTGGTCTTGGTAAAGAAGTATTGGTGAAGAAGTCCAGTTCCACAAAGTGAAGAAACCTGACAAATAGTGTATTGAAGTAATAGCCCTAAGTCATCAGCCCAAAATCTTACCTCAAAGCACAAGATCGCATAACCTAGTAGCACATGGTACCCAGTGATACCTTTCCACAGCTGTCAACACTTCCTGACTTTGCAGACTGGGCTTTTAGCTCCAGTCAGTCTTGAGTGTGCCTGCCATGAGGGCATCTCTCATACTGAAGTCCCACCGTTGCCTCAGTGGTGACAAGATACTTGATTGGTGTTAACCATGAGGCAAAGGCAGCAGCTGAGGTAGAGGGGAGGCAACATTAATCATATGCATAGATAGCCTGCTGAATGCAAAGTGGATGCAAAACCACTCTTAAGTTCTCTTCCATATGCTGTTTGCAGTAAAAGATCTTCCCCCTGCCATCTACCTGTAACCATCAGACCAGAACTCCTCTCTTGTATAGTCCATTCAATGCCTTCTGTAAGTCTTTCCGCATAGGAGGATTAAGATGGAATCGTGTCATGCTCCAGTGTTGCATTATTCTGCACAAATATTTCAGTAAAATAAAAGCTGGCTGTAATAGAAATTCTGGTAGTCACTGGCAAGCACCTGCAACACATCAAAATGAGAAAAAAAATAAAATCAGCATGCACCTCAAATGCTTAGGAAGATATGTAAATGGCAGAGAAGCTACAATCAGAGCCATTGCGAAATCACAAGCATCAGGATGAAAAGACTGGGTTTGTAATCTAGTCATCATATAATGATTTTCTTCCTGCTGCATAGCTTGTTAATTACAAATCTATCAATTATGATGCTTGAGAAGCCTCACCTCCCCAGTACTCAATGAACATTTTCAGAGGCCAAATGTCACTCTTACCTCCTAGCAGGATAAAGCAGATTGTTGTTGAACATTGGAAGTTTAATGCCACTCACCAGCGCATCATTTTTGGTGTTTTGGAAGGGGAGTCTTTTCACTACAGCACTTTGACATGGATCTACTCTTTGCACTGCCTTGAGATCTCAGTATAGATTAAATTTAGTTTCATAATCTCTCTGGGAGAAATTCTGAGCCTGTGGAGATTAATGGCCACCTCACTACCTTAGTTTCCAGCCTGAGATAAGGAGATGGCACACGAGGGTATTGTAAAAAGAAATTTTGGGCTACACATGTACCTTAATTAACAGATGCGGAGCTCCACTGTAGAGATTGCTGCATTTAGTCATAAATGAAAGTGCTGCCGTGTATGTTGCACAGCTCATAAAGTGCTTTGGGGTTTGGAAAGTAAAAGTTGGAATAAATCAATGTGTTTTTATTGTGCAATGCAGCCAAAATTATGTACTTGCACTCAAAGTCTAGAATCAGAAAATTTGAGTAGGGTCATTTCTTAATTCTCTGATTAAGACAGCGTTCACTTGCTTGTAGCATTATATTTTTGAGATGCTTTGACAAAGCATATCACTATTTTATATCCCTATGTCAAGAACCCCATCATCACTTGAGCATCCTCACATTTTACAAGCAGATGTGTAGTTCCCATGAGCTGAGCGCTGAGGTTTGGCAGACTATAGTAAACATCCACTCAGTATGGGTATGGGAATCTTTTTGATAGATGGATGAAGAAAATGGATAATGTGTTTTCAAAAGGAAAAGGAAATAGCAATTCTACAAAGCACTGTAGAGGCTCTTTGACTGTTCCTCCAGTAAGCATACAGTTTACAGCAGGATTTTACTAATGATTCTTTGTCTAATTACTGTTTGCAGCAAACCAATTTGTTTTATTCCCAACACTGCAGACAGGAAGAATTCTCTGTATTCCGTGCTTCTGAGTGAAATTTGTATCAAAGAGAGAAGAAATAAATACTTTAAAAACTCCATTTAAGTAACTCAGTATCATCTTGTTTGCATACAGGGATTTGCTGCCTAATAGTTTTTCCCTTGATTCTTACTTATGGTCTCAAATGGACCTACCAAAGGCAGTTTTGACTATGTCCTCAGGATTTCTTTTGCCATTTTAAATTACTTTGAATTGGCCAATCTGAATTAGAAGTATCTCAGAAAATCTATCAAACATAAGTTCTCCCGCTTCCTTTGTGATGCCCCCCCAAGTCTGTGTTTGTGCATGTGTGTTTTTCTGTGAGTAAGTAACACAGAGGAAAAAAAGCCAAAAGTGTAGTTTCTCCTTCACATACACAACACCCTTCTCCTCAGCTATCCTCTGATTTTGACATAATGCTGGGACAGTTCCAAGGAGGCTTGTTTTCTTGTATTACATTTAAGTAGGATTTTCGGCAAAGATTTCATGACACTTGCACATAAGGTGTATAAGAGTATGGTGTGTCATTCCTTAAATTGCAAATAAACCAAGGTGTAACACACCAACGTCCTTTTGTGAGAAAATAGTAAAGCAGAGAAAGAAGCTGGGAAGAGGATAGCATGTGTCCTTTCCCGACTGTAATTAGGACTAGAAGAAATGTCATTTCTAATGCAGGAAAACTGATTCAAATCCCTTGGTTTTTGTCATCACAGGCATGGGAGTGAAAAGGCTAGTTATCTTCCTAAGGTTATTATAAAAAGTAGTACCTGAAGTATACTCATTCCTTACTGTGCGCTGCAGCTATATGTTGGTTTAATAACATCTGAAGTCAATGGTAGCTCCTCCATGGACTGCAGTCAATGCTGGATCAGACACTTGCTCTCAAAGAGAGGATTTGCAATTAATGTCTAGTGTGGATAAAGTGGAACATCCACACCCACAATTACTCCTTCTCATTGCAAGTCATTTGTTGTTTCCATCTTGTGATTCAAGAGTGCTGAAGAAAGCAGGATGTTTCTTACAAATCACGCTAACTATGAATTTCATGATTCATTTCTACAGTGGGAAGGAATTGCCTGAAACCACATTAAACCCTTTCAAAGGAAAATGAATATAACCCTTTCTCTCACTTTTCTTTTGCTTTTGTCTAAATCAGGGGAAGTTATTTTGGGACTTGGGTTTTTTTGGTGCTTGTTTTTTGTTTTTTCTGTAAACTGGTTTTCATAGAAAGGAATAAAAGTCTGAACATTGGAAACCCTGTATATTATAGAATCATAGAATAGTTAGGGTTGGAAAGGACCTAAAGATCATAAAGTTCCACACACACACACACACACCCCCCGTACCATGCCACCAAAGGCTCTTTCCAACCTGGCCTTGAACGCTGCCAGCGATGAGCATTCACAACTTCCCTGAGCAACCCATTCCAGCTCCTCGCCACCCTTGCAGTAAAGAATTTCTTCCTTATATCCAATTTAAACTTCCCCTGTTTGTTTGAAACCATTACCCCTTGTTCTGTCACTACCTTGCCATATACCTGAACAAAGCGTACACCACTGAGGGTTTTTATCACACATCCATTGATGAATAAAGGTCTCTTTAGTGGCAATACAGAACTGCAGAATAGGATGGATGTCAGACACAACTCTCTTATCACATTTGCTAAAGCAGACTTTAAATCAACCCCGAACAAGTTTCCTGATAAGAAAGAGCATTGCTTTGTAACTTTAAATTGTGTTAGTGGTTAAGTCAACTGGATACAAAATTTGCAGCCTACTCATCAGGTAAAAGGCAAGACAGTAGATAGCTCTTTTTGCATGACCAAAGTCTCATATAGTTTCTGCTACTGATAAAAATATGGACAACAGAATTGTCCAAACTCATACTCAAGAGTTTCTTTTCCCTCTGGGATAAAATGGCTTCTAGTTAGCAAATCTAGAATTCCAAATACTTTGTTCTTTTTATATGCAAATTTGTACTTGGAAAATCATCAAGTCATTTTAGTCTGTTTGGGTTGACATGATCTCTGTGCCAAAAGGTACATTTGCATTCTAGTTTGGCTTCCTTTTGTCTATCAGAAAACTGATACATAAAGGTATACGTGGTTGTGCTTGTGTTATAAATATATGTGTGTAAACTAACTACTTTTCTCTAGGATATGGATTCCCACCACACAGAATCAGACTGAAGCGCACAAAGTACTCTAAAATAGGGATTTTATGGACAGCTTTCTAATCTCATCACATCGGCATTGAAACTCTTCATTGTTTATAGCTGTGCTCCACTTCAGGAAAACTCCTTAGTGTCCATGTAATCAACAATGTTATTAAGCTTCTCTTCCTGCTAAATATAACTAATGAACTTCTCCAAATGTGGACATTCTGGGTTATATCAATTATAGGTGTACCTAGATTTGTCATAAAGACGTTTATATAAACCCAGAAAAAAATGGTGCAGGCAAGCAAACAACCCTTTTCTCTTTGCTAGCACACAGTAAACGCAAAACTCCTCCTCACTGCTTTGAAACTTTATAGTCCACTTCAGAACTTCAGAAATCTTTGTTACCATCTACTCTGTGGCATTGCTATCTTACACATTTCAATGAAATTTATGCTTTTATCATGCAGTGATTTATTTATAATAAAATTAGCAGAGCTTTCTCTCCCTAGCTTCTCTGACGAGCTGAAAAATACCCAAAAAAAAAACGGAACAAAACCAGTGCAAAACAAAATAAAACAACTGAAGTATTTGCAACCAAGCCCCATTCAGTAATTATCATTTGAAAAAAGAAGTCTCTCTGAGAGTTCAGATCAAGTGATCATAGTGTTTCTTAGATGCTTAACCAATCTGTCATTATTCTTTATCCCAATATCCAAAAACCAAGCAGTGGAAAGGGATGCCTGGCTTGGTTTTGGTGTTTTTAACTTATTCTCAATTATATTTTCCTCCCAATAATTAGCCTTCTCCAGTAATTTGAATGAAAATGGTGAATAATTGTCCTCTGAAGAGTGACTGGTGTCATTGCAGAAAGCTGTTGAGTATTTTGAGAGTCATGGTAAAGACAGCACTGAGAAAAAGAGTGTGATTAGGCAGCATAGTTGTATGGGATTTTTCATTTCATTTGTTTTGGTATATTTCTTAATCTTAAATAGACCATTTCTAGCATTCTTTGACAAAACATACTGTTTTAAAGACACAGTGCTGAGAATCATGTTTTCAACGAAACGTGAGCCCAGCTGACTTTGTGTTTCAGATATAATTGCAGACTCGTATCTCAGCTGCACATCTTCTGAAAGTTGACAATTCTTTATAACTTCATGAAACCCAGGTCATCTTATGAAAAAAGATACTGAAAGCAGAATTCTACATGGGTTTGGCATGAAGCCAGGCAAAACAAAGGTTTTGACAAGTTTTCTTATTTTCAGTTCCAAAACTCAAACTAAACAGAGGGGAAGGAAAACAGACCCATGCAGATTAAAACCCCACAAAATATTCACATGCACTCCTGAAACCAGATATTTCTGAGCTTTGTAAAACCACTCCCCTGAAGATGATCTATTTAATGTAATGAAACCAAATAGTGAGATAAAAATACCAACCTTAAGAACATCTCTACCATGCACGAAAGGCAGCATGTTCTAATTTTAATCTGTTTTATGAAGTACCATACAGTGTATTCTTTCCCACAAGTAGAGATCAGCACAATTCCTACTGAAGAAACTCATTGGTAAGTATAGTCAGTCAAGATTTCTTGAATTTGGTATCCAAATTGTATCAGAATTTACTGTAGTGATAGACTCACAAGTTAACATTGGAAACTTAAGGAAGATGCTACCACATAGGTCGCAGAATGGTTGAGGTTGAAAGGGACCACCAGATGTTTATGATCAGTTCCCAAAATGAAACATATTTTGGGGTTTTTAATACTTTTTCAGGAATATATAAGATTATTTCTGTTTGAATTCCACACATAAGATAATCTTCATGAATTCCACACATAAGATAATCTTATGAATTCCACACATAAGATACTCTTCAATTACTCCCATTTGAGTTAATTAGCTTTTGTAGCTTCCCATTTTTACCT
>JANRGW010033984.1:0-17025 GCA_024733675.1 Psilopsiagon aymara | reverse complement strand
TGGATATCTTGGAGACCAAATCGTCTAGTATGATCACTGATTGAAAGCTTTACATGGACAGGTCTTAATGCCTTGTCCTTCTTGTCACTGAAGCTATTGTATTTAGGAGAAGCCAGATTTAATAGTAGGACTGCAGTGTGCGTATCTTACAAGGAACAATAAATGCAAGCAAAATGAGAAAACTGTGATGGTTCCCTTCATTGTTCTTTGACCCATGCTAATCCTGAACCTAAGAGCAAATGTAGTAAATCTCAGAAATTCACTCTGTCCCTGGGTATATTTCAGGCTAGACTTTTTTCTGTTCAAATTCTGTCAAAGTAGCCCATGATAGCCAAGATCCAGCAGTTGATTGCAACAAGACATTTGGCCTTTGACGGTTAAGTTTCAGCATGTTTGATGATGCTGTTATGGAACTCAGGAAGGTAGTCTGTTCCATGTACAAATAGGTTGCAATATCATAGTTGTTTATGATTACTGAGAGTTAAGTTCAGGTGCCCAATCAACTGGCTGCCAGATATAATCTTCCATCTTTATTAGAAAGGGATGTATGAAGCATGGTAGAGCTTAAAATGCAACCTAGTTTGAATGTCAATCAAAAATTGCTCAAAGAAAGTGAATGGATAGAATTAGCTGAGATATTGGTCTTCAGTGGCTGATAGAAAAATGTTCTTGTAAAGGCAGGGTTTGGAGCAAAGTATCTAAATTCACACAGTAAATGTTTTTAAATGGACTTTGTTATCTAAGATGATACCTACAGCATGAGAGGTCAGAGACCACTACAATACATACGCAAATTGGCCAATTTGAATTGGTAAACTTACTATATCTGTAGTGGTCTAAGTAATACCGTATTGGGCAATCCAAAACATAAAAGTGAATTAAAATCTGGTAATTAATGGATTTGAAATATAATCTTTTAATATGATGATAGCCTTCAGTGGACTGTTTCAGACAGGTAAGGGTTCTCCAGGTGTGAGTTCTTGGCTTAGTCACATAGTTGCACTATCAAGGGGCATTCTCAGAGCATTCTTGGTTGTTTAATATTTTGAGCTCATAGAAGCAGTGTTGTTGTTGCAGTATTTGTCTTTATTTTTGCAGAACCCAAGGAACTTATTGGGCCATGGGCTGTCAGTATTCCATCTCAAACTACCTGTTGTGTTCCACAATGCACCGAGTTTGAGGCGCAATTGTAAAGGGATAGGGGTCACAGTGGATAGCTTGATTCTCTTGAGACCTGGAGTAATGTCAAAGAAATACTCAGGTGGCGAGGTCTCACTAAGTCCACCATTACTGAGTTCAACTTTCAGATAAGATATAGTAAAACCACACCATAATAATGAACAGGGAATGGAGTGGGATCTGGGGATAGTATCCAATGCTGGAGTAAGTGCTGAAAGTCAGACTGGGTGGTTTTAACTGATCTTGTTCAAAGAAAATGCATAGCTAAGAGACCATCAAACAGCAAGAACAAAGAAGTATTTCTTTCAGTTTTTCATTTCATCTCTGTGCTAGGCCAAATTTGCTGTAAGAAGAGTTTAAATTGAGACATATGAAGTTAGAGTTTGGTTCGTTTTCAGCCTGTTTTCTCTTTTTGTACAGTTACTGGAATTAAGACTGCAGTCCTGTATATTACTTCATTCTGGTGTCCCCAGTTGTAAGCTTGGAGTGGTGAAGGATGTGCTGAGATGAAAAGTTATAGCTCCACTCGACTTGATAATGGATTCCCTCTCAATGTGGACTGGGAGTGGTCTGTATGTATTAAAGGAAAATTAGGGAAAGGACAGTAAAAAATCATAGTGAGCATGGTCTGGCAATGGTGTAAGGATCTTTCATCTGTGTTTTATCTGTGAAAGGAGGTCCTTCTTGATTATAGTGGCTCACAGTCCATAAAACAAGAAACTGAGAGTGACAAATCAAAGTTTACCAAAGGAAGGAGAGTGCTATGTTTAAAGGAATATAGTCATCTGAAAAAAACTTCATTGCCTGCCAAAATAAGAAAGGGTTTATCAGGTTAGAACGAAGATCACTCTGTCCCGGCATCCTGGCTCTGAAAGTGGCCTGGAGCAGATGCCTGGGAAAGGGTGTAGGAACAGAGCAAGCTGATACTCTCTCTAGGATACTCTGCCAGGCTCCAGCTCTTCATGGGAGATTTCATTTTCCCCTGGATGACTTTTTCAGATATGGAAGCTAAAATTGCTAATTCAAGTGTAAAATGGGGATTTTAATGTTAAAGGCAAATCTGGCTGTGGAATCTCTATAGAAACCTCTGCAAGAGTGCTGCTTCGTAAAAGCAACCAAATATGCTCTCACAATTTCTATTGAAATCAATTTCAATTATGGATGAGTGTCTGAGGGCAAAATATGCCTGTGTGAAATATCTCATCAATATATAAAAGCAGGTGGTTTCCCAGTAAAACAACTTAACTTGTATCTCTGGGATCATAATATCATAGAATCGTTTAGGTTGGAAATGACCTTTAAGATCATCAAATCTAAATGTTAACCCAGTCCAAGTCCACCACTTAACTAAGTCACTAAGCACCACATCTACAGGACTTAAATACTTCCAGAGATGGTGACTCCACCATTGCTCTCGGCAGCCTGTTCCAAAGCTTGACCACCCTTTGGAGGAAGAAATCTTTCCTAATATCCAATCTAAACCTTCTCTGATGCAATTTGTGGCTGTTTTATTTCATCCTATCACTTGCTACTTGGGAGAAGAGACCGACCCCCACCTCACAACAACCTTTCAGGTAGCTGTAGCAGTGACAAGGTCCCCCCAGGTCCCTCAGCCATTCCTCATCACACTTGTGCTCCAGGCCCTTTACCAGCTTTGTTTCTCTTCTTGAGACCCACTCCAGCACTGCAGTAGCTTTCTTGGAGTGAAGAGGCCAAAATTGAACACAGTATTTGAGGTGTGACCTCACCAGTGCCAAGTACACACTTGTGACTGACCACCAACTGGATTTAACTCAATTCATCACTTCTTGTAGGGATCAGCCATTCAGTCTGTTTCTTACCCAGAGAACACACACATCCAAGCCATGAGCAGCCAGTTATTCCAGGAGGATCATAGAATCATGGAATAGTTAGGGTTGGAAAGGACCTTAAGATCATCTAGTTTCAAACCACCTGCCATGGGCAGGGTAACCCGCTATGAATGCTATGGGAGACATTGCCGTAAGGCTTTCCCAAAGTCTAGGTAGACAACATCCACAGCCTTTGTCTCATTCACTAAATAGGTCACCTTGGTATAGGAGGAGATCAGGTTAGTCAAGCAGGACCTGCTTTTCACACAACCATGCTGACTGGACTGGTTCACCTGGTTATCCTGTATGTGATGTGTGGTGACTGCTCACCTTGGCAGCTCAGATCTTTGTATGGTCATTTTTGATTTAATCTTTTCCAGAACACTGTTATATTGCAAGTGTTTTCAGTGGTACCTATGGGGTTAATAATATCTGTCTACAAAGGCCTTACTTTCATTGCAGGTGATAAAATATATAGCATTTTCTTGTATGCATAGATTGCATTTAATTCAAGGTAGCAAAGACATCTTTTAAATACTACTTAAATGAAAGAATTGCCTCGCCCCTCAATGAAATGAACTTTTAGGGGTGAAACACAACAGCTGTTTAACGTCACAAAGCAGTATCATTGAATAATTTAGTTCACAAATTTGAGAAGGAAGGAATATTTATTCAGGGAAAACTCCAGATGGAGTTTAGGAAGGCAGATTGTCATTCCAAACCAGTGTTACAATTTCAACCAAAAACCCCCACTAATTCCTGTCATACTTTATTCTTTCATAATGTTCTGTAAAATGGTAGAGAGCAAGAAGATTTTTGTCCATTAAAAAATATATCACTTGCCATTATAATACTACGGCAACTATGTCCCTTTTTAACATGAATCAGAAGAGCACCTCAGTACATAGTTGCATAAGGTTAAGTACGTTGAATCAGATCATTGATCTGTTTTATCCAGTACTTTATTTCTTTTCTGCAGCAGGGCCAGTATCAGCTGTTTTCATGGCTAATACTAGACATTTAAAATATCAGCAATGTATAATCTTCAATCATGAAATAACCTATTAAGCAAATTTAATTCCTATCAGCTAGCTATTGACTTACATTTAGTGTACAACCTTTTCCTAGTTTAAATATCTCTAATGTAACTGTGAATATTTTCATAAACAGTGTAATATCACTAGAATATGAATGTTTGTGACCATTAAGCATATTCCATATAATCTTTATTTATATTACTGACGACCCTGTAGGTGCGTGCAACATGGGCTGATGAGAACCTCAGTGAGTAATTTCCGTGCATGTAGAATGTGATCCTAGTAGGGCATTCTTCAGCTTGATCAGCCTAAAATGAACTTTGACTGCGTCTGATATTTGACTGGAAACATGCTCTGGAAAATGCGATGGTAGATTAGGTCATCAATTAGTGAGATCAGTTTCAGAGTGCTAAGAGCTTCAACCTAGTTGTACTCAACCTTGCTGCTCTGACAGGAAAGAGCTTCTTTTTAAGTCCAAAACTTCTAGTAACCAAGTCCATCGTCAGAAAGTTATTTAAATGGAAGGCTTAAAAGCCCTGAGGCATAAAAGTTACTGTGCATTATGAATTCTTAGAAGAGATGAGAGTAGCAACAGAGCTTTAAATCAGACAGAGAGGAAGAGAGTGTTAGAAAACTGACATGTAAAGTTTATATAGTATGGACCCAAAATAACGCCCAGAAAATTATAATGAACTTCATGCAAAAATGAGTGAGGAAAAGTAAGAAGAGAGCGAAAGAAGTTCATAGTCCTGGAAGGATGAAAGGAAAATGGAAACGTAAGCTGCATATTTAGAAAAGTGCACTCCAGGATGTATTATTGAAATTCTTGTGTTGCTTTAAAATCCGGGTTTTGAAACTCATCTGTAAGTGAATGCACTTGAGATTTTTGTATGTTCTGAAGTGTTGCACCTCATTAAACTGAGAGGGCAGATTTAGATCAGATATTAGGCATGATTTCTTCCCTGTGAGGGTGCTGAGGGGCTGGCATAGGTTGCCCAGAGAAGCTGTGTCTGCCCCATCCCTGGTGATGTTCAGGCCAGGGCTTGGAGCAACCTGTTCTAGTGGAAGGTGTCCCTGCCAGTGGCAGGGGGTTGGAACTGGATGAGCTTTAAGGGCCCTTCCAACCCAAACCATTTTATGATTAGAAAGAATTGGTTCTGTATTCTCTGATTTCCTTGGGCTCCACCCATCATTAAACTTGTTGGGAGCTGTGTTGGGCTGTTGGGCCATTCCACTTCAACCTGAAATACCTGCTATCTCGAGCTACTGAGAGACTTCATGAAATCAAGGTCTTACTCTCTGCAACACCCAAGGTTATTTTAAAACATGCTTTCAGGAGAAAGGTCCTTCAGGAAATAATAAATGTAAATTTAGATTTTTGAGGACATCTAACATGCAACATTAGGTACTAATATAATCACTTATTTTTTGCTACATAAACAGGGAGAGTAACTTCTTAGAATCACAGAATCCCAGGTTGGAAGGGACCTCAAGGATCATCTGGTCCAACCTATTTTGGCAAAGCATGACCTAGACTAGATAGCCCAACACCCTGTCTAGCTGGATCTTAAAGTCCAATGTTGAGAAGTCCACCACTTCCCTGGGGAGATTATTCCAACGGCTGTTTGTTCTCACGGTGAATAATTCTCCTTTTGCATCCAACTGGAATCTGCTCAAGAGTAACTCTTGCCCATAACTTGTCAAACAGATTGGTTGCACATCATATAACAGTACCTGAAAGATACTTCATGCCCCAAAGAGCTTATAGTCCAAGGTAACCAGCTACCAGTGAATACAACAGCTGGGGAAGCAGAAGGTAGTAGCGAAATTATAATCAGTAAAATAAGATGATGATTCATAGCTCATCAGCTCATAATCCAGAATATAAAATGCTATCTAACGCTGTCAGTATCAGGCAGTTCATCATGTACGGTCTGCATTGTGCTTAAAGTCTTGCAAATATGGACGACTGCTGGCTGTGGGAATTTTCATCTACTGCTATTGTTGAGTGAAATTTTAGTCATCAAAGGAAAAGGAAAAGAGAAGATCTTAAATGCTCTTCCAAGACACAGAAGGGATAGGGGGAACCTATGCTGTTTGGAGCCCAGACCACTTTATGTTTAAAGGACTGTAACAATCATCAGAGCAGTGTGACACACTGATACCAAATAATTCCAAGAGGGAATCTGATTTATTCTGCACTCTTTTGAAGTTTCTGAGAGTTAGGCCCAGGCAGATCACATCACTTGTTTCTGGGCTACTGCTAACATATTATAACATGCAGAAAATCTCCATATCCCAGTAGGGGTGTTATGGCTTCCTGGATATCACTAAATAACAAAAATCAAAACAAAGTCCTTTCTACAAGAGAACCTAATATAGCTGTCAAGGAGGTGCCTCCTGTACCACATACTCTTTATCTGCCAAATACATGTAGATTAAGGTATGGAAACACACAGTAGTTTGCATAAAGAAAGCTGTGAAAGGAATAACTGCTCAGGAGTGTGCTGAACTGTCAGAGTTGATGAGATATTGCAGGGAATGGTCTAACTGGCCCAGCACTTTGCAGGGTCTCAGTCTTGTAAGTGGGAGATGAGCTCTGACTGAGGCAGTGAGCTAGGAGGTAAAAGGACTGTTGAACGAGGTGAGCTGAGCAGAATGTGTAGTATCAAGGAGGAAAAAATGTGTAACAGATTGTTTGCAAAAACCTTGGAGAGGCAGGATGGAAATCTCATATTGCTTAGAAAGAGGGAAAGTTAGAGGCTACGTCTAAATGAGAGGAGAATTGAGACTGTCAGGTTGAAGGATGAAAGTTTGTGGGTTTTAGTAATTAAATGCCTGCAGATGTCAGATGTGTACTTGCAGATGTGCCTGTAACAAGTGAGGAGGAGCAAACTCCCTCAGGGGAGGCATCTGGGCCAGCAGACACTGATCCACATGTTGGCATTTAGAAGAAAGAGTGGATGGTCATGGCTACAGAAGTCAGAAACACTCATCTGCCAACCAGACTTCTTGTCTCAGGAGGCTCATCACTTGTTGAGGCTTGAATCTGTGATGCTGCTGAAATCCATCCAGGCTTTAAATGTTGGCCCATTGCTGCTCATCCACTTGGGCTGATACTGCTAAATATCAAGTGACTGTGAATGCATAAAGAGTAACTTCAAGCCTTAAGGAGGGAGCATGAGGGCCTGAGGTTCCTCTCTTTAGACGTGTCAATCAAGAGGAGAACTAGGTTTCTGGTTGTAGAGCTGGTGTTTCAGGCAGGACTTTAGCTCTAATTATTATAGGATCCTCCTGGAGGAAAAGGGACTTCTGGGGAGAAGTGGGATCCATCTGAGGAACTCGGGCAGCAAAAGTACGTGTGCCAGCTGGCTTGCTGATCAAATGAGGAGTGGTCCAAGGGGAATGTGTGAGAGGGTGGTGACCACAGGCTTCTGAGGAGTAGAGGTATAGGAAACTTCCAAGGGGAAGCCTGGTGTCATGGGTCTCACATTTCACTTAAAAAAGACCAATGATGGATCCATCTCAGATGCCTCTACATGAACCCATGCAGTATGGGAAACAACAGGAGTTTCTAGGCTGCAAGCTGAAGGGCTATGACCTCACAAATGGTGAGAATGGGGTGGTGGGCGTTATGGCTGGAGAACTGCAATGGGTGGATAAATCCTTCCTAAAAGGAGAGGCAGAAAGGCAAGGAGAAGGTGTCCCTCTCTCTTCAACATGAAAAGTAGATTGAATGCACAGAGCTTTGCCATAGAATTTATGACAAGATGATTAGGAGCTTATGGGAAAGAATCAGAGGAAAGACCAGCAGTGGTGATATTATGGAGGACACCTGCTCCAGATCATCTGATCACAAACAGGGAGTAGATAAAACTTTCTTTAGACACATGGAAGAAGCATCACTGGTCCTAGTCAGTCATCCTGACACTGCCTAGAAAGGTAAGCTGGACCCACTTGAAATGTAGGAGGCTTTCAGAAAGCAGAAATCTGGCTAGGGTAGACACTGCTGGGTGTGCTTTTCATCAAAAAGAATGAACTCGGTTATGGACATGCAAATTGGTGTCAGCTTTGGTAAAAAATACAATATTCAGGTAAGCAAGCAAGACAAATGGCAGAATCACAGCTCTGGATTTCAGTATAGCAGATTTAGGCTTGTTTGGGCAGGAACCCATGGGTGACTGCCCTGAATTTCAGAGGGGACCAGAGCAACAGTACACACTGAGTAGAAGGTAGCTTTGCAGAAAAGGACCTTTGTGGTGGATGGCACATTGGGTGTGAGTCAGTGGTGTGTTCTTGTAGTGAAGAAAACCAATAGCATATTGAACTGTATTAACAATAATGTTGTCAGCAAGTAGAGGGAGATTCGCTCCATTCAATACTTTCAGGGCCTCTTTTGGAGTTGTGTGTCCTGTTTGGGGCTCTGCAGTGCAAGAAACACATGGACATGCTGGAATGATTCCAGTGGAGGCCACACAGAAGTTTAGCTGGCTGGAGGACATGATATACAAGAAGATCTCAAAATAATTCAGTTTGTTCATCCTTAAAAAAATAAGGCAAAAGGGGTGTCTCACAGATCTGTGAAAGCACTTAATAGGAAGGTTTATAGGAGATAAAGGTTCTTAGAGATGTACAGGATTAGGAACAGAGCCTATGGAAGCAAATTTCAAGATGGGCAGTTATGATTAGATATAAAGAAAAAGTTTTGCACCGTGGAGATAGTGAAACATTGGAAAAGGGCCCAGAACTGCTGTGGAATCACCAGCCTCTCAGATATTTAAAGCTCAGTAAGATCTGAGCAACCTGACCTAACTTCAGAATGTTCTATAATTGCATGAACCTGAACTAAAACTGTCTAGAAATACAGAAACTGACAGAAATAAGTTGGATTTTTAGTCCATAAACACTGCCTGCAAGTAATCACTGACTGCAGTAAAAGCAACTCAGAAGGCTTTGTCTTTCAAAATTGAGTTTGCTGGCATCCTTCTGATTCAACTATTAACTATGAGAATAGTCTCACTATTTCACATCAGAAGTGAAAAGGATGCATCATACTCTATGTAAATATGAAATATTTCTAATTATTTAAAAAGGAGTGTGAGCTTGTTTAAATAAGCCTGTTAAAGATAAAGCTGAGGGAACCTGTATTGCAGGGTTTTTATTGCTCTCTGATAGAAGATTGGATTATGAATGGAACAAACCCGCTTAGAAACTGCTACAAGAGACTGTGTTAATTTTCCAAGAAAAAGAAGTGACTCAGTTCAGAAGGAAGCATATGGAGGTTATTGATGATAGTAGCACAAATGTGGATGAGAATCTGTATTGTTGAGAGATGGAAACTAGTGGAAAATGTAGAGACAAACAAAAACAGCACGTGGAGCAAGTGCTGAGGACCAGCACAAGCTAAGACAGTGTCAGGTGGCTTGCTTGGAGAAACTGAATAAGGTGCAATAGATTCTGCCAGTTTTGGAAAGTTTCAAGCACTGTCACTGCACTTACACAATATTGAGGTGCCCTGTAATGATGTAGATGTAGCTGTGACACAAGTTGAATCAACTACCAGAAATAACATTGGATATATAAAACTTTTAAGACGGATGCTAATGCAGAAGTCATTCTGTTGACAGAAGCATTCTGCAAACCTTAACAGAAGAACTACAGGTATTAGAAGGGTAAATAAGCTAAATGTGACTGAAAGCTTGTATTTCTTAGAGGCATATGTATCTTAATTGTACATGTAAATAAAAGGAAAAGAATGTAGTATTAGTGTAGAGGAAAATAACATAGGGATGGAAGTACAACTTCATGATGTTCTCAATAAAACTACCTTTGTTGAAGCCTAGAATCGAGAAGTTTTAAGAGGTGTATTCCTGAGAGCAGGTAGGCTGTTAGCATGACAAATGGAGCTAAAACAGGCTCATCTTCATGCTGTGCGGAGATTTATCCTTGTATAAAAAGTGAGAGTTAAGAGATACTTTGGCTTTTTTGCACTAAGAATGGGAGGACAAAGCTGAAAGGGAAAGGTGCACTGGTTATAGTAAAGGGAGAAAAACCTGTGCCTCACTAAAAGAATTAAAAATACTACTCCAGTGTTTGATGTATTGTGTTTAGGAGGACATCCGTGGAAGTCAAGGCCAGGTTGGATGGGGTTTTGAGCATGTGCCAAGAATCCTAGAATAATAGAATCATTAAATGGTTTGAGTTGGAAGGGCCCTTAAAGCTTATCCAGTTCCAACCCCCTGCCATGGGCAGGGACACCTTCCACTAGAACAGGTTACTCCAAGCCCCATCCAACCTGGCCTTGAACACTGTCAGGGATGGGGCAGCTACAGCTTCTCTTGCTTTGAATGGTTCCTGAATAGAGCTCCTAATACCATTTCCTGATGATTCAACTGTCTGTTAAATTGCATGGTAGCCTCTCACATCCTCTTCATACCTGGGCTTTGAACTCTTGGGCAGATAGCCCAGGGAAACCCATGACCTCATGGCTCCCAGTTCTCATGTGTCTTGCATAGTCTTCATATGTCTTAGTGCCATAACTATCCAAACATATGCTGGTCTCCTAACATGAGCAGGGAATTAAAATGGATCAGAGAACAGGACAGAAAAATCTCTTGTACCCCTTGTTCATTCTCTCTTTAATTACATTCTAAGGCAGGAGTTAAGTTTTTGTGTATAGCATCTCATTCACTGAGGCATTGCTGAGACATAGATATTAACAAGAGTGATTCCAGTACAGCAGATCTTTCAACATTGTATTAAGGAAGGAACAGTCAAATACAGTACAACTTATGACCACATATAGTTTGCACTTCATGAAGGAAGGTCATCTTTTCCTCCTAAGTCATAGAGAATGTCTTTCCTTAATACTCTGATTCATTTTCCAGACTAATATCCTGGCTTTTAGTCAGCTTGGTTGTACATGGCCCATTGCTGTTTATGGGTGACTTATATTTAAGTCACCTACCACATTTATCGTTGGAGTAAACTACACATATAGCTATTTAATGATTGTGTGACTAAGGAAAAGAATGCCTTTTTCAAGAAGTAAGGTATAAAAATGCCTCTTGACCACAGTCCTAAAGACAATAAATCATACCCACAAACCACAAGTAATCTAATATATCCTCTTGATCCCAAAGTGTACATTGAGAACTGATGCTTCCTTATATGCAACTATTTTCCTGGAATTACGCTGAAAAGATTACAAAGATAGTAGGGCAACAGTAAACTACATTTCTCAATGTCACCATATGTAATCCTTCAAGTGCTCTTGTTAGGAGTTCATTCATCCATTACGAACCTTCCCCACCCATGTAGGAAAGGGCAGAATCACATACAAAATGTATAAATAAAACAGAAATCAGAAGTCCATGTTTCCCATCATGACTGAATCAGTTCATGCTCCCACTTGCACAACAAGAGGTCTGTTGTTAAGGAGGGTAATTGGGTCTGTTCCCCAAAACACAGCTCAGAGAAGCAAGCAGATAGTTAATTCTTACACATCCAGAAAGATTATTACTGCTGGATTTTTTGGATATGATGCATCCCCTTCCTTCTCCTGCCACTGCTCAGCCTCAACTTCTTATATATGTGCCTTTCATTTTGTGCAATGTCTGAAAGTAGACTCAGCCTTAGTAGGGCCATGTCTTACTAAATGAAGAGCCTGGTATGCTTAATGCTCCATCAGTTGAAATGCACTTGAATGTATAGATGTCCAGATAATATCCAAATGCTCTAGAGTTCACATAGCATTATATCTAGGATGAAATACAAAAAGGAACTGACAATTCACATCTGACACTCAGCCTGGGATATTTTAGAGTGTCCATCTTTCAAAAACCAATAGTATATCCGCTCATTCTCTCAATTTTAGATCCTTGTAAGCGTGTCAAGTTGGACACTCAAAATAGCTTTTTTTTTTCCAACGTCTTGGCCAGTGGTTTATATTCTGTATCCAGTTTACTGCAGCTGCAGTAAAAAAGGTCTAATATGTTGGCTTGTCTGAATAGGGCTTCATTATATAAAGCCATGGATATTGTGCTAGCAGAAGGTTTCTTGATTGCATGAAGAATAGAGTGGTCAAAGAGCAAAATCTTTAAATAATAGGTACCAAGAAATGACTCAAGTGCAATGATGAATATACTGGACCTTTTATGTGTGAGGAGGGAGTAATGTTGAGCCTGTTCTGTTTTAACAGTTGTGATGTCATGGCTAAAGTATTTAGACCAGAATGAGAAATGTTATGAAAAAGCTTCAGAATAGGTTTGTGTTGCTGGACCAGAGAGAAATGAGAGGAGAAATCTTTACATTGTGCTAATTCCATTCTAAAAAGCTGCAGAAATGTTGTCATTGATCTTAGTGGAATGGAATATGACTGCACAAAATCAATGGTTGTGAATTGCTTTTAAGGCGGTATTGTTTCATGGGAACAGTGGATAAACAGGGCACCCATTATAAGTACTTTAAGTCAGGTTTAATTGTCTAGGAATAGCCAAGAATCTTAGGGCTTAAGAAGGAGCTCTTCCCTGTCTGAGCTTTCCTCCTTCCTTTTTGACTGCTTAAGTCGGTACCAGAGCCAGAACAAGACTGAGGCAATATTAACTCACATTTGAAATCCCTGATTCAAAGGTTTTAGCAGGTTGAACAGTAGTGCACCTACCTTTTTCTAGCTTTGTGCACACAAAATAACTTTAACTTTTGCAGAGGAAGGGTTTTGATCTACTTCTTATACCCCCTCTTGCCACCCTGCAAACAAAAACCCTCACAAGTTTACCAAACTTGGAAAATGTTTGAGACACACAGAATAACACATGTGAAACAGAGTCTATCTGTACTTTGAGTATGACCTAGTTTTTAGCCTGGAGCTTGCCTTTGGTGGAGTCTATCGGCATGTTGTCCCTGTGTTTCAGACCTAGACAAATCTCAGCATATGCTCATATTTGAGATATATATGTTTCTTTTGCAGACATTTAGGGTGTGACTCAGCTCTAGCTTAAAACAGATACTTGTACTGCTGCTTGTAGGGTATCATTAGAGGCTTCATTTAGCCTGGCATATAGGTTCTCACACTGTCTGATACTCTTGAGAGTCTCATTTGGCTTCCAACTACTCCTCCAGCAGACGCAACACTTCTACAAGGCCTGTGGCATGTCCACAAATCCTTGGTGTATACACTAGGACATGTTGTATGGCATGAAAAATCTTGAGCAACCTAATTCAGCAATATGTCTTCTCTGAGTACGGTGAGCTTAAATTCCCCATACAACAGTAAAAACTTATAGTCAAGTGTCCTACTCTGCTAATGAAATTTTAGTGCTGAAGTTTAATGAGGTGAATTCCCTGCTTTGTCTCTAATGTTGTGTTTGTAGATCAGGTCTGAATTCAAACAGAGCACTCACAAGCCAAAACTGGTTTCTATGTAGCCATTTGTAGCTCTGGATATGTTATATATCCATATATATGTTATGTCCAGTCATTATAAGGATATCATTATAGAATAACTGAAATTTGACAGATGTTACTTTATTTTTTGCTCTCCAGTGAACTGATGTGATCAGAGGCTGATGCCCGAATACAAAGAGCCTGTCACGATGGAGTCAGAGGTTGGAGAGAACGGCAGTTAGCAAATAAAATTTATCCAGCCTTTTTAGTAATCAGGATCCTAAGTTTTTCCATTATCTTTTGCAGAGATAGACATGACCCCTAACCAGTTAAAACAGAAATCCTTGGGCTTCTTCTGTGAATAGGAAATCTCTCAACTTGCGAAGCAGCTGATGAGGGTGGTTTTGGTTACAGAAGTAAATAGGCTCATTCAAGAGTAGATGTACATGGCAAGTTTTACCTTTCAAAGGGTTCTGTCTCAGTACGAGCTTAACATATTCCCTATGTACTCAGTGAGGCATATCACCCCGCCAGCTGTGCCAAAACCACTGTGGGGCTGCTCTAAGTGGGAACCCAACCATGCTTCCCATTTAGTAGCAAAACCAAAGCAAAAAAGCCCAGCAAAAATGCTTTTCATTGATTTTTCTTCAAAAATCTGGATCATTCATCCATCCCGATTGCTGTCACAGCTGGTGATGTATGGGACAGAAGTGCTTTACCATAGTACAGAAACACAAAGTTGTAGCAGAACTGGGATGGAGCAAAGCTGCAATTTTTTGGCCGTGAAGCATTTTATATGATGAAGCCATGACTTAATGTTGAAGGTTGAGATATTTCTGTGCCCTCACACCCTTAGAGCTTCCTCCTCTTCCTTTAATCACTGTTTATTAACCCCCTGGACCCTGCTGCTTCTGCTGATACAGCTGCATCAAGGAAGTGATAGAAAGTACATGACTCACATGACCAAGGTTAAAAGTAAGCCTGCTTTACCCAGAAAGCTTTACTGAATGTTTCTAGCCCAGTTAGGTCATTATAAGAGTGACCATATGGGATTGAGCCATCTTTCCCTTTACCTTTATATTCTGTCTCTGGCAAGAGACAGAAGACAACAGCTCAGAACCCTCCTGTTCCTAAACTAGTGTTTATTCCCCCTAGCAGTCCTTTAAGAACAGCTGTGGGAAGGGTAAAACACAGTTTATGGATGGAAATAAGACCATGCAGGAAGAGAGGAGCAAAAATATCACTTTCTGTATTACAGCTTTAGCTATTCTGCAATTTTGGATATACTTAATTCAAAGAAAACAGTAGTGTAAACTCTCTGCTATTGCTGGTACATATTCCAGATGATTTTCTTATTTGTAAAAGTATTGTATTTTATAAATAACTGGTATTCTGGAAATTAAAGGCATCCACATGAATTTCTCTTCAGCTAAAGTGTAGACAGTAAAACATACCTATTCTCCAGGAGCTCTAGCCAAAATTCCTTCAATTTTTTTATGCAATTGTGTTTCACTCCCGGAAAAGCACTAAAGACCTTTATAGCTGGGAATTGTTTCATTCTTTGAGACATTACAGCCATGTTGATTGAAAATCTCTAGCTTTTTTCATCAACCTTGACTTTGAATGCCTCTTGTTTCTGCATGTTTGAGAAGTTATGGAAGAATAGAGATGGGAAGAGTTAGGAATACAATTTTGAAGGTAACTCTTTCTCAAGGTCATGGGTCAAAGAAGAAGCCAGAGCATTGTGAATGTTATTAAATCTTCCATGCTGCAAGCAGTCTTCTCAATATGTATATATAAATGCGCAAGCTGGCTGCAACCTGAGTGTATTATCATTCATTACCCGCCCATTGGGGACCATTGGGATAGTCTCAGAGAAAAGAAGAACAAGAAATGTAATAAGACTTCGCGACTATGATGCCAGGAGAACAGAACAAGCCTTGCTGAAAGTGCAAATAACAATTAGCTCTTCAATCTCCAGGGAGCCAGGGGGTAAAACTGATGGAATGTCTGAGAAATGCTTCCTGAAGAGATAAAATTGTTCAAAAACCTTAAGGAAATTTGCAAGTCTGAGACATTTGTGCTGTTGGTTCCATTTTTAGAAACTAAGAGAAAAGGTTGCATTCAGATCCTACAATGAACATCTTATTAATTTGAGCTGGTAGCATTACTTCCTTAGAGGTGACACTTAAGGTCAAAGTTTTGAATCCTTGTATCTGATTCTATGTACTTATAAGAGAACCAGCAAGGGGAATAAGAAAGATAAATAGAGAAATACATTTTCAGCCTTGCAAAGTAAAGCCTATTTTGGGTTTCCTGTCATTGAAAAGTCAGTGAGTCCCTGAAACAGAAAGATTTCCAATGTGATTTGTCAAAAACTGGCGAGTTTCATCCAACTCTAGCAAATACCATCTACTGAGAAGGGTAACCTGTAAATGCTATTCTCAGAATTAATACCTGGGGTTCATTTCCATTTCTGCCATTGCATGAAGTCATGTGTAAAAATTAACACTGTTTTTCTTTGCACAATAGGAATGTGTTCCACATGCCTCAAGGGCTAGTCCAGATGGAAAGGGGTCTTGCTGTCTCTGCAAAGCAAGAGTTCAAAGCATGATATCTTCAATTCATTTCCTAGTGAATAAATTCATGGCACTGGAAATTACTGCCACAGAAAATTAAAAGGGAATGCTGTTACACTCAAAAAGTAATGAATGTAAATAATAAAAATCACTGAAAAATACATTGTTAGGACCAGGCATGAATATAGATAAGCAGACATCACTGACTGCCATTTCAAAATCATGATATCTCTTTTTTCTGGTGATTGGTACTGAACACCAGAGTGAAAAGGCTCCCTTGCTTTTCTTTCCATGAAAAATACAACTCATAAATGTCCTGAGCATATAGAAACATGAATTTGTTCAATAAGTAGCATAAGTACCACTGAGAGATAAATTAAGAGTTAAGATTCTGAAATGTAAAGCAGCACAGGGACAGCACCTGTTACTAAACCAGCTAACATTTTCTTTCATAGCTCTTCATTATCACGTGTCTGAAACATTGCTGTTTTCACTTGCTTTTTCCTAGCTTGGCATTTGCCTTAAGTGCTTATAGATGTAGATTTGAACAGATTGGTAGCAACAAGAGGATGATATGGTCTGCACTTGGTGTTTTCTTCCAGGCTAAAGCTTTTTTATCAGCAAGACATGAATTCTGAAATTTAACTTTCGGAGCCTAACTTCAGCATCATTTTGCCAGCACATTAACCAGCACTTTTTATACCATGTTTTAGATTTGAAAAATTAATGCTGGGTTAAGAGAGGATATGGGGAGAAAGGAAAAGGCAGGAGAATGAAGAATGATCTAGATTAATTTGTTTACTTGCATCCAGGAAATATTAAGTAATTAAGAATGTGTGTGTGTATTCTCTTCATCAGGGACTGTAGGGATAGGATGAGGGGTAATGGGTTTAAACTTAAACAGAGGAAGTTTAGATTCAATATGAGGAAGAAATTCTTTACTGTGAGGGTGGTGAGGCACTGGAATGGGTTGCCCAGGGAAGTTGTGAATGCTCC
>JANRGW010033983.1:0-47001 GCA_024733675.1 Psilopsiagon aymara | reverse complement strand
GTCACATCAACAAAATCATGGCTTATTTGGTTTGTACATTCTGTATCTGATCAAACACACTTATCCTTTTTCCTTTTTAAGGCAGTATAGCAAGTCTTAAAGATGCATTTATGTATAAAGACAGCTGATAAATTTTTAGGACAGGTTACTTTATATATATCTGAGAAGATGAAGGCAGACATCTTGTGACCAAGACCACTAAAATGCTACACTGATACAAAATGCATTTAGAATATTTAACAATTAAGCTTATATTGTGTCAGTTTTGCTGTGTTAGATGCTTCAATGAAATCTAGACAACTTGAAAGCCTATAGAGATGCTACATTTGCTATCATGTCCTTCTGAAAGCAATCTTTTTGTTTCTCCATCTTCAAGTGTAGCACTCTTTAAAAATGTGTTAGGGTAGGTGTTGCTATCTGCAAATCATTGCACTTGAATCTGAAGGTTGCTGTTCATATCAATGTTTTTATCATCCTTTCTGCTTTTGTCATCTTTCTTTAAATGTCTCCTTTCTATTAATCAAGCTGAGAGCCTTCAGACACTTAAATCACAATTTCATTGTGTAGGAACAGGTGACATACAATCTCTTGGGATAAAGAACTATAGTCTGTGACACCAGGCTAGATATACCCATGTATAGGAAAATATTAGGTGAGAAACACACTGGACAAAAAATTTGTACATGTTTTTGGCTACACAGATTGCTGTCCTCCCAAAGCAGAGAGCCAGAGAAATCATGTGAGAGTGCTCAGGACTGTGTAAGTTGCCATGCTTGTTGAGAAAAAACAAGTAAGAAGGCTGAAGCCCCATGCATCTACCCAGCAAATCCATATTTGAAACACTTACATATGAAGAGGGTGTGTATAAATACATATACATATATACGTATGAAAAATCAACATTTTCATTTAAAAAAGGAAATTACTTGAACGCATAGAATAAGCATAAATATTAGCTACATGGAAGTTCATAAGCAGATTGGCCTGTTGAGGAGTCCAGATAACCTGAATTTTCCTTGAATGACCTTTTAAAAGATTTCCTGGGTTTTAAGAAACAAGATGTTTCTCAACTTTTTTCTACTGAATTTTGAGGAGAAAGAGGAAAGCCCATCAACCTTGTCATGATCATCATAGTTACTAATGAAATTTAATTTCTTTTTGCCCAACTGAAGCAAGACAGGGAAGTCATACTTACTGCTGTTTCAGGTTTTCATAAATCTTCTATGTTCCTAAGTTGAACTAAAAATGTGAAAACAGATTTGTAGCTGTACTGAATTCTACAAACACTCTTAAATTAAAGACCATTCTGTTCATTACAGAAGGCCTAACCTACCTAAAAATCTACTGAAATGAGTACAAATCTTAATAAATAAAAATTACTTACCATGAACAAGGATAACATCAGTCTAAACAGTCAATTTACAAATCTGCTAGTAAGGTTCTTTTATATTGATTTACTTATATCTAAATACTTTATTTAGTTAGGCATGCTCAGATATTCCAGTATTAGTTATACTGAACTTTCATTCAGATCAATTTTATTTCCTCTGCATGTTCCTGCATCCTTATCTTCAACACACAAATAACCGGTTACTTTGCATATGTACAATTTATTTGAATTATCAGAGTTACAAGTAACTTAATAGACTCTGGCAATTGCCAGATTCATCATAATGTGTTATATCTCTGCTTTCAAAATGGTATCCATTGACATTTTGTACAAACTGTTTGTTTTCTTAATTTCAGGACTGATAGTACATGAAGGTGCATCTGTTTATCGAGTGTTTAAGCGCTGGAGGGCTGTGAATCTACACTGGGATGTGTTAAATTATGATAAAGCCACAGACATAGAAGAGAGCAATCGAGGAGAATCCTCAGCAGGAAGGACATTGTGGTTACCACTGACTGCATTTAGAAACAGAAGTTTAGTTCACCCAACACAGTTAACCTCACCAAGATTTCAGTGTGGCTATGTATTGTTGCATCTATTCAACCGCATGAGACCTCAGGAAGATTCATCAGGGGATAATGGCTCTGGGGAAGTAGTGATGAGAGTGACCTCAGTGTAAAGATTATGCTCACTGTGCTACATAGATAAGGATAATGTGCCCTGATGTTGCACAACTTTGGAATGTAATTACAATGAATGGTGAAACCATTAACACTTGAAAAAATATATACACATTTTTTTAAAATTTAATGCTTTTTATATGATCAGCTAAAACACAAATACATTTTTCTGGGAAAAAAAAAAATAAGTCTCTTGGTTTTTATATAGCCTGGTTTATTAGGCCATTTGTCAATTTGTACCTGAGGTGTATACAATATAGGTTAACTCTTAGGTCTTTGAAAGGTGAGGAAACTCATTTTTAAGTAAAAAAAAAAATTGAATGTATTTTCTTAAACTCTGGCTTTAATCCACTGCTGTTATTTTTCCCACATTCATGAGGATTAAAATGAACAATCTTCTCCTTCAAAAAAAAAAGATTATTGACACAAGTCAAGTATTCTTCTTTTTCTGTTTTTATTTATTCTTAGTTCAGGTGTATGAAAGTAAGGGATATATTGTTCCCTGCCTTCAAGCAGGAAGTCTAATAAGTGTTCTACAAAACATAACGGAAGATGTGAGCTCTTCTTTTAGATCTCTCACATGGACATGCAAGATGTCAGACACAGTATGACACAGACAGGGGAAGAGTCTGGCACTTACTTTCTAGTCTCTAAGATCTGCAGAGTGCTGGTGCTGGGCCTGTGCACAGAAATGACAGTACGTTCCAAGCAGTGGTGCTCAGTTTAGCAGCCTGTGAATTTCTAGTACCGTTCTAACTATAGGACATAGACATTACATATATTTTCTCTTTTTTAAAAAAAAATAAAAATAAGATAAATCTATATTACAACTTCTGGAATAATAATAAATCCTAATGGAAACTGAAGTAGAAATAATGCAGAGCTTTAATTTTGCCAGGTAATGAGTCATCATTAAAAATGAGCCAGTATTCATCTGTATCATGATAGCTAATCAATGCTGGGAGGTTTGATTCTCTGTTTTTGTCTCATGGCAAAAATTCTGACATCATTTAATCAAATGGAAATGGAAATATATTCCAAGTTAATAATTAAGTCTGCTGAAGATCAAGATGAAAAAGTAGGGCTGAAATGATTCTGAAAACACTAGCTTGCTTAAAAGAGTTTGCAGTGGGTTGACCTTGTCTGCCTGTCAGACCATCACCAGCTGCTCTTTCCTCCTCCTCAACAGGACAGGAGGGGGAATATAAGAAGAAAAAGCTTGTGGGTTGAGACAAAGAGAAGGGCATCACTTACCAGTCACTGACACAAGTGAAAAAGAGACAACAAGGGAAAATGAATTTACTTCTTATTAAAATGGCCACAGCTCCATCAGGGAATATTTGCCTACTGTGGTGTGGTGTCCTCCGGAGGCTGCAGTGTGGTTATCTTCTCCAGCATTGTCCTCTCCATGCGCTGCAGGAGATACCTGCTCCACTGTGGTCTCTCTGCAGGCTACAGGGAAATACCTGCACTACTGGGATACCTCCGTCATCTCAGGAGAATCTCTGCTTGGGACTGGCTGCACCCAGTACACAGTTTAAGATCTTTCCATTTCAAAAGAAGTGTAACCAAGAACTGAAAAATATTACTTATTTTGTCAGCGGCTGGAAAGCTGTGGCTGGAAAATGCCCTCTCAGAAATCAACAGGATGGTGCTGGAATCACTACATGCCTTCCCTTCATAAGCAGCTCACATGCTGAGACCAGAGACAGGAGGCTTCTGTAACTAGACTTGGAAGGGAGACAAAAATAATTTAAGCATTGGAGTTAAGAGCTCCTTATATATTCATAAATATTTAGCCAGCCAAGGAAGTCTACATAGGGCCCAGCATTCTGTGTTTCAGTCTCACAAGCAAAAAATTTACACTTAGTGAATCTGTATATGACTTACTGCTCTTTAAGCAGTTACTGTGAAAAGCAGAACACAAGCCATGAATAACAAAATGCTGTCTCAAAAAAGCCAATATATCTCTTGCACGACAAATTACCCACTTACGACAGGCAGTCTCATTGAGAAACTATGAGAATTCTGGATCATTCTAGATTATCTTTAAATTATTTCCCAGTGGAGGAATTTGTGGAAAAACAGATGAGAGAAGCTATGACTGGGGAAACTTGTTGTATTGCTAGGGTTACTTGTTCTTAATTACTACTTAATGAAGCCTGCTTTCCCAGAAGGACCACAACTCCACACGGCCCACTTGAGATCAGGGTTAGTATCTTAGAGAGCACTTGTGATATAAGGAGAAGGTGGCATTCCGGGATCAGTATTCTGAAATGGCTATGCTTCACACCTTTTAGGTGCTTGCTATCTCTGGCCTTAAAAGAGTATTTCAGTGGTCTTTTTACAAGATCCTAAAACCAAAATAGAGAACTATATGAATATATTTTGTTGTACAGAAATCTTTTTCATTCACATCCCAATACTAGGGTGCAAATATTTGAAAGACACCTGAGTCTAGAACACGTAACAGCTTCTGAGGGAAAAAAATGGTCCAATTAAGAGCAATGAAAATCAGTAGTGAGAGAAATATTTAGGGCAAATATCAGAAAGGCCTTTATAATAGTAGGAAAAATTTATATGGCAAATATTTTGCATATGTCTGCATTTATGTATTCTTGCATGTAGAAAGCAAGATCAGGGAAAGTTACACAGTGACAGGATTAGTATAGGCAGGCTGTGGTTGTAAAAAAACAACATCTGTGGCTGTGTTGTCCTGCAGAATGCTTTCTGTAGCAAGAGTGCAGGACAGGACTATTTCCTCATTGTCCATGTATTTGGATTTGTGCAGTACTGCAGTACTGTGACCACCTACATGCATGATAGATGAATTCAAATCAGAACAGGTGCAGAGAGGGGATATTAGGATGGAAAAGGAGTACAAGCTCTATTTCACATGAGGAAATTAGAAGAGCGTAGCTTGTTCTGCTTAGCAGAAGTTGTCAGAAGATGTCATTGCTCTCAGTTAATACACTGAAGAATAAAATTTATTTTAGGAAAAGAACAAGCCTAAGAAGAAAAAGAACTTAAGGACACAAACAGATCACAAATAAATTTAGCTGGAAGTTCAAGGTAGTTTTAAAATATTCATAGAATGAGTCACAGGCAACAATTCAAGTTGGAAGAACCTGGGGGAGGACATCTAGTCCAGCCTCCAGGGACAGCTCTGAGGTCAGACTGGGTTGCTCAGGGCAAGGATGCAAGTTTCACAACAGTTCTTGACTGTCCCCAGAGTGAAGAAGTTTTTCTTTCTACCCTACCTTGTCTTGTTCCAACTTACGCACATTGTCTCTCATTCTCCTGTAATGACCCACTGTGAAGTGGATGGATCTGTCTTCTTGATAACCCCCTTGCATGTCCTGGCAGGCAGCTATTAGGCCTCCCTTCCAGCCACCTCTTCTCCAGGCTGAACAAGACTTGCTCCTTCAGTCTCCCCTTACAGGGGAAGTGCCCCAGCTTTGGGGGCTCTCTGATTGGCTTGCTCCAGTTGCTCCATGTCTTTCCTGTACTGAGCTGCCCAGGAAGCTGCTGGACATCCCTGCAGCCAGGGCACGCTGCTGGCTTATTTCCAGCTTGTGCCTGCCCACACCCTTGGGTCTCTTCCTACAAAGCTGCTCCCTGCCAGGCAGGGACCAGCCTGTGTCCTTGTACCAGAGCTTCCTGCCCAGGAGCAGGACTTGGTGTTTGTCCTTGGTGAATTTGAACTGGTTTCTGCTGGCCCATTCCTCCAGCCTGGATAGGTCACTCTGACAGCCACCAGGGACCTCCCGGATCTCTGAGTTCTTCCACTTAATCCCTGACTCAGTCTCTACCCACTGCTTGTTGTTCCTATCCTTCTTGAGCCCTTTCACTAAGCATGAAGGCTATGAGACCTTGGTAGTGAAGACAAAGCAAAGAAAGCATTAGGGACATTAGCCTTCTCTGTGTCCACTGCCACAAAATCACTCACCCCAATAAGCAGAGAGCTTGTTTGGATTTTTACTGCTCACGCAAAGACTGAAGCTCTGTATCTTACCCTTGGTGTCCTTGTCAGTCCAAGCTGAGCTTAGACTTTCCTAACCCTACTTCTGCATGCCTGGACAATATCTGTAAAAGCCTGGCTCTGTTTCTTCATCCTGCTGTTCCCTAAGTTCTTGGCTTAGCCCAGCTGTGCTGCTGATTCATCTGCTTGTTTCCCCAGGCATCAGGATGAGCCATTCTCACACTTGGAGGATGTGATCCGTATAGTCCTGACAGTTCCCTTCACCTCCTTCACCCTTCAGAGTTACTCCTGTATTCCCCCAGCTGCCTGCTCCCTGGACAAGGTGCAGGCTGATCACCTGGTGCCCCACTTCTGGGCTCGGTGGTGGTCCTTCTTTCCCTTGGATGTTCATTTCCACTTTTTCCTGCTCGCTATAGCCAAGGCTGCCGTGGGCCAGTGCCTCCCCTACCAGTGAACACCTCCATGGCAGGGGCAGCAGTCCCATCAGTGTGACCCCCTGGGCTAGCTTATCCAGGCCCTGTATGAAGTTGTCCCTGATACCCTGTGTAAACCTCTGGAACTGTCTGTGTCCCGCCGTGTTGCTCTTCAGCAGCTGACAGGGAGGTTTACAGGCCCCAGGAGTGCCAGGCTCTGTCCTTCCCGTGTGGCCCTGACAACATGGTCAGCCAGTATTCTCCCCACATGCTGCCACCCACCCTGTCCTTCCCTTGGTTCTGACACACAAGCTCTCACCAGACCCTTGTCTGAATCACAGGAAAGCTCCATATATCCCAGCTGCTCCTTTAAGCCTTGGGCATTCCCCCTCCTCTTCTTCTATGCCTGGCTTTCCTGCTTGTCTTTCCTGAGAGTGCCACAGTGAATACTAGAGGAGCCTCCCAGTAAGAACAGCAACAACAAAACATCCAACCTGTTTAGGAGGGAGTTTGATGACTGTAGGGAAGTAATTGAGATGTTGCTACTAGTGGTGTCAGAAGACTGGAATTAATACCCTTCCCTCTCCCATTGTGCTCATTCCTGAGGACACAAGATGCATCTCTTCTGAAGAAGAATTTAATGTCTTCTCTAAACAACTAAACTTTCTTTTTTTTAAATTAAGCTTTGGAATGAATCAAGTTATGTAAGAAGCATACATTCAATGGACAGCAAAAAATCACTGTTGACTCAGCCACAGAACCATTTTACTATGACAGGGGAGGTCTTGCATAAAGTTTCAAGCAGAGGGACAACACCAGAAATCAGACCTCATGTAAACCCTCTATTTAAGTAATCATCCTTTTAGAATATTAAAACTACAAGTTGGAGAGAATCAAGGTGTAGCATGAACTAAAGGTTTTGCACCATCACCTCTAGAAAGTCAGATTTTTACCATTTTTCTTGCATTAGTCCCAGCTGGCAGTAAACCAATGGACTACAGGCAGTATAAGGGCAACTTTGAAGTTTTCCTGCTGGAACACAGTAGAAACAGCAAGAAGTGTGTGTGGAATGGCCCATGCATTTGTATCACCTTGAAAGCAAGGAGGGCTTGGGTAATGCTCACTCAGGGATGTCAATGTTGATTGCTTAAACCAAAGATTGCTATCCCAGAACTCTAAGTGGTGAAATGCAGTCTTCCAAGGCTCTCAATGACAGACCCATTCCCAGTCACTACTGTACATGTAAGGTTTTAAAATATTTAAAGTAAAAAATACAGTTTTATAGAGGATTACTATTAAAGGCGAATAGTTTAGGGAGACAAACTTAGCAGAGACCCCTGAGCACACTCAAGACCCCTTTTGAGTATCAACAAGAAAAACAAGAGAAACAAAATAAAACTGCTCCATAAACCCCTTTTGACCACAGACTGCTAATCTTATGGGAGCTCTACAGAGTAACTCCCTAGATGCTGATTTTTTCCCCTTTGGAATTACATTTAAACTTCAATTTGTTGTTAAAACAAGTCATGTAATATTAAAGCAAATCTTTCTTTTCACATATTCTCCACTTGAAACTGCGTATCATTAGAATTAGCCTGCTCTGGTGTGTAAATCAAATTTAGCCGTTCAGACAGCACTGCAGTGAAATAGGCAGCATGCTTATTGAGCTCTGCCAGTCTAATTACAGTACACAGCAAGCCACAACAGTATGACAGTGATTTTTTTTTCACTCCATTCATAAGTTACCGTTGAACCCATAGTGACTGCAAAGCAAACTGCTATTAGCTGCTCAGGAATTGCTTTGCAACTTGCACTCTCCATGGCAACAGGATCTTTGAGGAAAGGACAAGTGATTTGCTTGATAGATGCTTGGTGATGTTTTGGGTTCTTTACCCACAGTGTATCTTAGTTTATTGTATCTCTATTCTGTAAATGGTGTACTCACAGAATGATGACCAATATTTAAATCTACCTCAAATCTATGTACAGCAGCACAGGACAATACAAGCAGGTGCTACTTTACCTAGGAGCATGCTTCTTCTTCTGAAATCCCAACAGGTGTTTCAAAGAGAACAGAAGATTTCTAGTGGACTAGATTTGAAAATTGTTAGTTATTATCTGTCAGATCTGTGACTCCAGTAATTACATACTGAAGAATATGCACACTTCCTGGTGATTGAAAAATTGGAGCTGTTAGCAGCTATTCTGAAGAGAAATGAGGATGCTCTTGAAAATGTTTCATCTTTCCTGTTTTTCCTCACATAAAATAATTCAATGTCATAAACCTTGTGACAATTTCAAAAAAACCCTAGTGAGTTACCCCTTCCTAGAATTACCTGTCAGCTGCTGGATAAGAGGAGATAAAGCAGTTCAGGGCTTAATTTACTACTTTGGAGAGGACACCAGAGATATCTCTGAAAACTGGTAGTACTTATATTTCATTTTATTTAAATCAGAAATGAGGTTTCAAATCTTTCCACATTCATAAATTTGCCAGATTGACATTTCTCCTGGATTTAAAAAAGGTACTTACAATACACTGCAGAGTGCAACCATGCCTGAACTAAAGGTAATGCATACATCAGAACCAGTTGCACAGCAAAACATGAAAAAAGAAGCATTAGCACACAGGCCCCTGAGAAGCACCTTTCAAAGATAACCTGCAGATAACAGTAAAATAGCAATCAGCAGCATAATTCTTTCCTGCTGTGGCCAGTCAACTACCCTGCAAGTATGTAGAAATCCATGATCATCCTCCTGCTGAAAGAGTTCTTGCCTGACAGACTGAAACTACCCTTTCCCCTGGAGTCTCCACACGTACAGATTCTCCACACGTACAGACTCTAGCTGAATTTGGCCCTGACTCACCTACAATTTGCTCCCTTAGTTCAGAAGCAGTGGGCTCAAGGGGCTGTCCTCTGAAGGATAAAAGCTGTATCAGCTGGCTGGAAATTTGTAAAAGCCTCATAAAATCACATTTTCAGAAGTAAGAAGCTGGCCGGAGCCAAACACAGAACTTGGGTTAACCCCAGTCCAAGCAAACTGTGTTGAATCGGGTCCATGCTGGCAAGTTTGTATGAATGCCAGAATTCAGATCAGCCTTGGGCAGACACCAGAAATGGCACCAAGGTCACCACAAGGGCAAGAGTTAAGGTGAATGAAAGAGGTTTGGATAGCCGTGGCTTGGTGACCTAGAGAACTTCCAGCTTCCACAACTCGTCACTGAGCTGAAACACCTTGTACTATCCTACACACGAAGCTGGAAGAGGAACTTCATGAAAGCAAGAATTATCTTGAATAGTTCATCCACAGGTCCCATTTTCTAGGTCACATCACCAATAGTTCTTGTTTTTCTAAGGGAGCATAACAAAGTCATCACAGGCTCCTCATCCAAATTCTGCTACAATTCCAAATGGTGAGCAGTAGCAGCCAAGTCTTTAAAGAGGGGAAAACTGAATTCCGCTGTAGGAGACAAACTGAATGTGAGTGATGCTATCCCTTTGCCATGTCCCTGCAGTACAGCTTCACCAAGTGCATCACTGCCTACCAGTTGCCTGGGAACCAGTGGGTCTCAGCCCCTCTTTGACTTCCTGTTCTGCTTCAGATGTCTCTGCCAGCAGAGCTGCCGCCCTGGAGGAAGGTGTCCCTTCCTCCCCCCAAGAGCTGTGGTCAGGGCCAGGAGAACAGACAGTTGTCCTCTCTCCTATCAGGGAGCATCACTGGATAGAACTCTTTAATCTTTCTTATGAAGAAAGCAACTAAATGCAGGAAAGGCACAAATAATTTAAATATAACAAGTTTTGTCCCCTCAGGCATAACTTCCCAAACAGTGCAGCAGGTGTCTGATCTACTCATCTAGCAGGATGAGGAAATCTATCATCCAGGCACAGACTTACTCAATCTGGGTGGCATTTTTTGTTAGACTTTGCTGTTCCTTGTTCCAGGCAGATGCAGCTTGTATCAACAAACTCTAGAAAAGAATCTACGTAAGCTTTTAAACTTTGAAATGGCGACTTTTCTGTACATGGGCAAACATTGGCAATACATTTCAAGCCACATTCAGTGGATGCTGGGATGGGGCGCTCATTCCCACTAAACACATCTGGGCTATCACTCACTCCCAGATGTTAAGGTAATTTACCTACATCCCATTTTGCTGCTAAAGACACTTTGGCATTTGTCCATGAAACAAGAGGTTCTAAGAGATGCATTCAACATTTATCCTCACATCAAGTGTTGATCATGTCCATAGGACATTAACTTGGGTATTACATATTTAATAAAATGCCCATCTACACCAGTGGGGAAAAGTGTGCTTCGTGTTGTTTACCAACTAAAATACTTCTTAAAAAATGCAAACACATGGTAAGTAACAACCCCTAGTGACCAATCTACCATTCCCAGTCATTCATAAGGAGAAATCAGTTTTCTTGTCCTCTTCCCAAATTCTCTTCTCTTTCTGACAGTTCCTAACCCATCATTTTAAGAAAAGCCCCAGAGACACCGTGCCTCACACACTGAAAGGTGAATGTTTTGCATGATAGGACAACTTTAAACTCACCATTTAGGTCAAACTAGCACTCAGATCTTGCACTTTCACTCTGTTGATAAAAGGGTTTAGAGGTCAGAAAAACTCTTTTGAGGCATCACCCAGATAGGCTAAATGCTGTGGTTAAGGAGCCGCATGTCAGCATTGGCCTCTGTTTCCCCAGGTAACATGGACACTGCTCATGCCCCAGCTCCCTCGCAATAGACAGACAGCTTTCTTACCTCATTAGCAACTTCAAGCATAAGGATGACTAGATATTCTCTCACTCCCTCAACTCACAGTCCAGCTTTTCTGCTGCTGGTATTCCCCCTGGTGCCTTGGACCCCCTCACACCTCATCACCCTATTCTGGGGCAGAACCAGCAGCAGAGGCTGCCTCTTTGGCTGACTGTCTTCAGTGGAAGGGGAAGAGCCTCACTTCTTCTGTTGCAGCTTTCCAGAGAACACAGGCAGCACTTACCAAACTCCCACCTGGAAATGAGTCTGCATGCAGAGAAGGAGATGCCACATCTGAGCAAATCTAAGTAGGAGGACAGCAGGAGTGACATGAAATAGTCTTAGCAGAAGATACTTCAGAGAAGCTGCAGTAGACTGGGATTAGTCCTGAACAGAAACAGGCAGTGGAACAACACTTAGCAGCTATTCTTCGTGAATCTGTTTGCAGAACCACAACCATCTCCCAGGCACCAGCAGTAGTGGGTCTCAGGTGCTGCTTGCACTACCCCTTACTTCAGAGTGAGGAAAGCAACAGCCAGGGTCCACTATAGGATGTACCATATGCTCAGTGTAGTGTGGGAATATAGTCCTGACATCATGTCGAACCTATAGCTCACTGCTGGCACAGGGTCTGTGCCCAGCACTGTCCTGCTAACCCGTGTTACATTTTCTTTCTCCCTCCCAGTGCCTCATTGGCTCAAGAAAACCAAAATCTGCGGAGCTGACAGTTGTCAGATTGAGATGCCTCTGGGTATTCAGCACAGGCATACCACTAATATCTTCTGCTGTTCACTGACTGTTTTCCTCCTCAACTTCAAGGGAAATTTTATCCTTTGAAGATAATCCTGGCAGGAGCAAATGCCATTGCTGCATGCAGGATGTTGTTCTCAAATACAGAATTCCTTCCTTTAGAAGACATCCTCCAGCTGTCCAAAATGGAAAACTTGATTTATCTTCCACTCCTTCATTGAAAGGAAAATGTGTAAGAAGGCAGGAACAAACCTCTGCCAGTAACCCATGGGAGGACACAAATTCTCCCATTTTTTGAGGCCTCTTGATTACCTGGAAAAGGGCTGAATGAGGTGGACTCTGATGAACCTAGCAGACAGCCCTGCTTGACACCCAACCTCCTAAACTTGGGCTCAGCTCCTTCCCTACCTGCAGTGAGAGTGGAGAGGCTCTCCAGAGGAGCCTGACGCTGCTATCCTCATGGCATATACATAGGTTTATGGGGCTTCCATCCTCATCCTCTGGCTTCAGAGCACAGTAAGTTAATTCTACTGATATCCGGATAGTTCTTCTTTTAACTAAGGGAAAGCTTTAGCTTCCCCCCCCCCCCCCCCCCCCAGTCATAATGCTTGCAAACACATGACATTTGGCACTACCTGACAGATTCCTATGCCTAAGCTCAGACAGTGGTTTATATTCACTGTGCAAACCTCTTAGAATGAAAAAACGTCTAACTGATAGTGTTCAAATAAAATTTAAACTGATTTTTATTGAGATAAAAGTACAACATAGAAAAGAGGAAGGTCTCTTCCAAGGCAGATGTTGGAGGCACGGAGAGAGAGCCTGCCTAGATGAGAGATGACTTGAAAAAAGTGGACCTAAGAGATGGTGCAGACAGCTGGTGCTCCATGCAGCAAAGGGTGGTGGAAAACCTGCCTTGTCCCAGCCACTGTGACCTGGGAAAATTTTCTTCCTGACCCTAAAGGAAGTGATTGGCCTCACACCAAGCACAAGAGCAGAAGTGACACAGTTGAGTCCATGGGGTCTCCCAGGGTGGTCCATGCATGTGGCCATCATAGTGGCATTCTGATGTTCTATATCATCTGAATTGTCACCATAAGGAAGACTGAGAGAATCAGGTTCAAGCCAGATGATTCCTGACTATTAACTGTCCTTGGTATACATAGCAGCCATCACTTTAACAGGATCTATTTGAGTAGAGCCTAGTAAATGATCCTTACATGTCAGAATTGGCCATGATCTGAGAGTACAGTTCTGATGAAACAGTTTAGATTTTCTAGCTGCAAACATTGTGGTTTATGCCTCATCTTATTTTTTATAATTGTTTTATTTTCCAGCATTTTATATCTCCTAACTTGTCCATTACTGCTCATAAGCAACATCCCAACAGCTAGTGCAAGCCTGCTTTCCCTTTGCCTCTCCTCCACTCAGGAGAACCTTTCAATTTTCCAGATTCAAGCTAGCCTTGGGGGCTGCCTGTCCCAGGGAACAGCGCATCCTCAAGTGAGTCTGCCTCTTGTGGTGTTCAGCTTTGTGGAAGAGTCCCCTGTCCTAGTACTAAATTTGGAGCCTCATCCATGGTGAAGGCAATCTGGTTTGCTCATAATGAGCTCTGAGAAAGTCTAATTATCTTGGGTGAGTAAATACTGCTGCAGTAGTTACCTAAGTCCATCTTGGCTTTTTAAAACAAGCATAAAATGTTTTGGTCTAGATGAGGATTGGGTTGTGAGCTACCTGGGCTGCTGCTGGGAAGGCCCCTTTACACACTGAGAGCTGCCCAAGTCACATTGTTTACCAACAGCAACACAGCAAAGCTTATCAGTAATTCCCATCACAGACTGCAGGTTGCTACTCCTCTCCCTCCCTCACATGTAGGGCTGAATAAAGTAAACACTCTCTCGAAGTCTTCCTGCTGGATTGAGCATGACAGAAGAACACTCAGCAGCTCCGTCATTGTTGACTCCTCCATATAAAAACTTGCTTGTATAGTTTTGAGTATGTCCTCAGTAAAGAAATAAAGCTTTGTTGAGTATTCCATTATGAAAAGATTTTTCCATGAGAAGCAGATTCAAGCTAGGAAACCACACAGAGGAAAACTGATTTATTGTGTGGTTCTAGCCCTCCAATCTGTAGTGTTTATTAAAATACAGAGCTACCTAGAAAATAACGAGTTTTTCACAGCAGAACATCATAAATAGAATGGGAGATTCCAAACTTAGAGGATTCCTGTATCTACATTTTGGTGGGTTTTTTTTGTTTTTTTTTTTTATTTTCCTACTTTCTTTGTTAACTCTTCATGTATGATAAAATTAATCTATTGGAATGCAGGGAGATAACTTAGTTGTAACTTAGTTTTTGTTGTCTGATAATCTCTTCACCTACAGTTTGTTTGCAATGAGGAATATGTATTAACCACATGGTGCATAATAGTCCTTACATATCTTTTCATGACCCAAAAGAACCACGTTATTGATTCTGCTCTTTATAGATATCGTTATGAATATTCTCAGATGTCAACACCACAGAGCTGGAAGCTACTTCTGATAGTAGAGCCTGAGGGAAAAATACATTGACGATAAATTAAAAATAGATACTTGGGATGATCAGCACCTCCAGTTTTAGAAAACTTCTGTTTTGGTGAAGCAGAATATTAATATTTAAGTCTACTGCAGGGTACCTTCTTAAATTCTTTATTGCATATAAAAAACTGGGCAGTTTTTAGAGGCGGTATCCCTGTTTCAATGTTGCATCCATTTATAACTCACATCTTCAAAACAAACAATGTTGTGGGTTTTTTTTTTTTGCTGTGTGTATAATTTTCACCATGTTCCATACTATAGCTTATCCAATACCTTCTGGATATGATGCAAGAAAGCCTGTAAAAACTCTGAAGCCCCTAGCATGCTCAATGCAACCCAGCTTCTTGGTTCTTTTCCTTGAACTCAGAAATTTCTCTCACTTTGAATCTGAACCAGTTGAAAGAAAGAAGAAAACTGTTGATTGGGGCAGGGGGTGAGAATTAGCTTGAAAAATACAAGAATGCCTTTCCTGGCTTTCCTCTTTTTGACTGCAATTTGTTTAGGGTGTACTTCCATTCTTATTTGAAAGTCGTTTGATGCCCATCACTGATGAATCTTTTTTTTTTTTTTTTTTAATATCATTCCCTCCTTAACTTTCCAGTTATTTATTTACATATTTACAAAATATTTACAATTTTTCATATAAACCCTCAAGCATGTTGAAAGAGTGAATCAACTGGTTGAAGAAATCACAGATAAAGCCAAAATTCTCTTCAGCTGCGTTGGTAAGTAGCCATGGTTGTGAAGGAAAAACAAAGTTATTGATGGAAAGGGGCACTGGCAAACAGGAACCTGGGCTTCCAGCCTGACTCTGCTCAGGAATTTTCACTCACTCTGCTATTCTGTGCCTGCTTCCCTATCACCCTTTATGTGGTTAAATCAGAGTTCAGATTCATAGATTTATAAAATTATAATATACAGCTTCCTTGCTGTGCATACACAGCATAGCACAAAAGGAGCCTTGCCTCTTCAGCAGGACATTTTAAAGCCTACCTAGATGTAACATAATGTAATAGAACAACATCCTCACTCTAAATCTTCAGGATGGTACTAAACTTGTATTAAATATGAATCCAGCATTCAATGCTGGCTTGAATGCAATTAGTTTGATAAGTAAAGATACAGTATTGAAAACCACATGCAGATTCAGTAAGACAGATTTATTGTTTCCTGGAAAACATTTACGGAAACACATGGGTGTACTGAAACTCCAGTTGAAATACATTCAAATGTGATTTTCATTCAGGAGATCTTAAAAGAAAATATAAACCCAATGTTAAAGCTTTTGAGGTCAGATTTGGTAAGGAGAAAATCCTCAGCCTTTTTATAGAGTCTCCCTTTATGAAAGAAAAAGAAAAAATAGTCTGGATTTTACAAAGAAACTTGAGACCCCGTAGCATTTTAGCTGTTGCCAGCCTGGGCCTCTCTGCTTACATGGAGTCTCTTTCAAACCAAGCTGCCATTTGTTCTTTCAGAGTTTTGTTTTTCCTTTCATCCTTTTCAACTCAAATTCTCAAGTGGTTTCACAATGACAAAACAGTTCTACTCAGCCAAAGTGGAGGACAGCCAAAATGCACAGATAAAGACATTTTCAGATGAGCTGGAGAAATTCATTATGTTGAAGGTACATCATTATTTTCAGTAGCATTTGGTAAAGCAGAGTGGGCAGTCGGTGATTATTAATTATAGAAACATTAGCACTTTGGCTCCTCTATGCAACCCTTCCTTCTCTACTTTAGTATGTTGTTGCTCTGCAGTCATGCTTGCTCTGGGCTAAGAGTCTCATTCCTATGCTGTATGTACTATCTCAGCACTGGCAGTAATGCAGAAGTTTCCTCTGCAAAACTAAAGCAGGAGAAGCTGCTGTTGTACAAAAGCAAGCAATAATGCTATTTTAACCCAGAGCATTGAGAATGCTACAACCCACAGAGCAGAAGCATGTTATGATTAAACACTCTCTTCCACTTCTATTAACTAGAATCCATTCTCACTTAAAGTCTCACCTTTCCTTGGTCTCATCTGCAAGTCAGATAAATTAGCCTTAATGATATCTGGAAAAGGAGATAACTGTACTTATGTGTAAGCAGTCACTTATTTGTCCTCTTCTGCAGTGTAAAGTCCAAAGATCAATGCCAGTGAATTGTCTACCACTGTTTAAAGGATAAATTAGAGCAGAAGAGAGAAATGTTACAGAGGAGAGATTAGATTTTTCTGGAAAGCCTCCATTAAATCACAGTACATTTAAATGCAAATTTAATTTATGAAGGACTAAGTAATATAGAAATCCAACTGTAGGAACCTGAGCTCAGAGTCAGACTCTGACTCAGACCGTGAGACAAAAACCCAGAAGCATCTCATGCAAGTTTCCTATGGTTGGCTAGTGGTTTTGGAGGAGGCTAAAGCATTAAAATACCTGAATATAGAAGATCATAATGGCATCATATACCAAAAGGGGAAAAAAGCTACTTTTTCTAGTTACAAACAGAGAACAACTCTGGCTTATTTAACCCAGAAAATGCTCCCATGTGGCTTACTTAAAAACCATGTCAGACATCTCTAAGTGTCAGAGAGAACATCAGCTGTCCCTGTTGCAATGAGTTCAAGTCTTAACAACGTTTTGCCAAGCACCGATTCTAAATATCCAGTGACATGTATACCAGCTACTTTGGGACAATAAAATACTTGTGCTACATCAATTATACTATGCTTTTTAGGCTGTTTCAGCCTCCTAATGCTAATTCTCTAGAAGACAAAATTGTTAGACCTTGACAGTAATTACTGTTCTGGCGTTGAAAGTCTGCTCTGTCATGCGCAGTGGTCAGAGACTGTTTTGGTGAGCTCAAGTTTTAGTAGAGGAAGAGACAAACTAGCTGACAGCAAGAGACGACAAAGTCCTATGAATAGCTGTGCTGCAGTCTGCCTCCCTTGTCCCTGTAAACCAGCTGTTTTAAACAGACATTTGGGTGCTGGCCAGTTTAGAAATGAGCTTTGCTACAGGTGATCGTGGAATGGTCAATTTTCTACAAAGGAGCCTTTTTTATTGATCTTATTTCTGAACCAAAGGCTTTGCAATCTGCAAGCAGATTGAGTTATTTGATGACCAAAGAGTTCCATATGAAATTTGGACTAGACTTCCAGTGTATATGCACACGTCTGTTTATCCTTGAAATCTGAAAAAAAAACCCTGACCTTGATAAGCGACTATGTCCTACACATTCCCCAGTCTTCTTGCTTGAAAAGAATTGGGTCACTTAGCAGCTGTAGCAAAAACTATAGGAGCAACATAGTGAAGCAGCACCAGATGAGGTGGTCCATAAAGAAAAAGCAAGCATGTGTGTGCTGAGCAGATGCATAATACAGGAGCTGGAACCTAATGTGGTAGGTTTAGACTTTCTCAAGTCATGGCAGGATTGTATCAGTTAAAACACAGAATGCAGTCTCCAACATCATAAAAGGGGGAGGATAAGGTTTTTTTGGTTATTCTTTTCAAATGATGCTTCCGGGTGACAGCTGTGTCTGCTCCCTCCATTGTAGAAGTGCAGGGGTAAGTAGTGATGCAAAGACCTGTAACAAAACCAGCTCCTCTCTCCCCTGCATCCAGGCTTCCTGTTGCACACAGATACTGATGTGCACATTTTAGAAGTAGGCAAAGTGATATCCAATTTGTCTGATAAGTGTTTTCTTCTCTAGAGCTCAATGTAATTGAATATCAGGTACATAAGCAATTCCACTATCCAAATTGCATACAACTTGCTCTTTAAAGAAAAAAAGAAGAAAATTGATTCAATTCTGCTGTTGTGCAATACCCTCTTTGAGTTAAGTTAATTAAGCCAGTGCCATTAGTTGCACAGGGAGGAGATTTTTCTGCCTGGAATAAGCAGGGCTGGGAGATTTGGGCCCTGCATTTTCTTGGGACGATCAGTCAGGAACGTAAAATCACAAAGGCAGTTAGTGCTTGTCTGCTGTGATTGAAGGTAGCTTGACAGCTGGCCAGCCTAATGGCAAATGTGCTAATCATGATAAAAGCAGTACAATTAATCACAGAAGGCAAGGACATGGTGTTAACATCACTTAAAGCAAGCAGAGGAAACCTTCCTGCATTACAATACATATTTTTCTTCCCTTGGGAGCTTTTGGGATACCTATTATGGAAATGTTTACTTCAGTAACACTAGGGGGGAAATGGTGCAGTGACGTTGCTAATGGTTATAGCCTTGATGTTTTACAGGGTAAGCAAGCAGTTATCTGTACAGCAGGACAGCAGTAAAAGTATTTCCTACCTCTTCTGAGATGAGTCTCATAAGAAAACTTAAACCAGAAAAGAATATACAACATAATTCAGAAACTGACCTACTACGCAAGGAAAGAACTTTTCTTATTAAAGTCAGAAGGAATTGCATAAGGCTAATAATTAGGAGACACTTTTTGGTTAGCTGTAAAAATCCATGGAATTAAAGAATTGCTGCTAAGGGACAAGAGCTTCCTGCTAATAATTCAGGTGAAAAGCTACCACTTTCAAGCCTTGGCTACCTGACAGCTTTTTAGCTTTGTTTTCAGCAGAAATACATTATCTACTTAAAAGAAGAAAAATCCTCTTGAAACAAAGGCCTGGGAAGCTTCAGTTCAGAATCCAACTCTTGGGCAAGTCACCAGTGCGCTTGGAGAAATAGCTGGATTGAAATGCAATGCATGCTGCAGCCCTCCCAAAGCCAAACTCTGGCTTGGCCCCTCCATGTATGTGTAAGATCCTGCTCTGTGACTGACCCATGGCTGGTGGGAGGCCACCTGTAGCACCAGCAGGCTGGCCAGTGAAGAGAGGAATAGGGAAGAGAAGCAGCAGCCTCCTAGGACAGTGGGATGGGCAGAGTGTCTGCCGGTTCTTGTAGTAGCTGGCTCTACACAGCCAGCACAGCTCTGCCTAGGAGAGGATGTGGTTGGCAAACAGCATATCCTATATGCATTCAGTCATGCTAGCTCCAGATCTTGCTGCCTAGGCTACAAGGACACTGACCTAATACTTTTGGTGCTTTTCTTCAAAACAAGAAAGGTTACAAGCCTATTACAAGGCTGCGACAGCAAATTTACAGCGGTGTTTCATGTTTCACCTGGAGTCACTAGATCTTGGGTTCATAGTAAGCTGTTTGCCAACCCATGGGAGGATTCCCATGTGAAGAGTTCATTGATATGGATTCATAGCCTCTCAGATCCAAAAGAATGACTTTCACAAGCCAGGTGAGTATCCTGCAAATCCCAAACTGCAAAATTCAGGTCCATATGTGGGGACCTTGAACAAAATCTCATCTCTCTTTCACTAACAAACAACTGAGAAACAAGTAAATCCCATTAAGGCCATCCAGCATGGTAAAGCATAGGACCCTTTACTAGCTGATGACAGAAATAACAGGCAACAGCTATGGATTGGATGTCTCTGTCCTCAGAAACAAAACATTGCTGTTTCCATAACATCCCAAGAGGCGTCAGCTATCGGTGAGCACGTTTCTCCCTTTCCAAACAGAGGAATTGCACTTAGCCATATATTAACTCCAAGGATGACAGCTCGCAGACAAATTACATGAGGTAATAACAAAAGTTACAGGGAACTGCCAGCTGGATTGTCATGAACAAGAGCTGTGAGAAAATGTTCACCATGATAGGCACTGCCAGCAGCATCAACAGTCCTCCATTCTCCCACTGTAAAGCTATTTAGGAACTGCTGCTGCTGCCACCAAGTGACATTGGACAGGCTTGGCCACGACAGGGGATATGTGCAGGAGACATGTTCCTTCTGACAGGTACAACACCAAATGCCCATTCTTAGCGTATGTGGCAACAGCAAACTAAAGAGTGGGAATGGAGATAGAGAGGAAGCAGCATGCACGTCACTGGCACACACACACAGGGCCACTTGCAGGAGCGTTCTCTGCTTGCTCACACACCTGAAATGTTCAGATAACCTGTACTGAGAGCGGTTCCAGGCAAGCCCTAAAGGTACGGTAACTTAACATCAGAGAAAAAAAATCCTTACCCATCAGCATTTCCGCTTCTGCACCTGGCTTGCTTTGCTCAGTACTTGAACATAGATTCAGAAAGCTAATTTTTGTGTGGGGGTTTTGCAGGCAATGCATTTTAGCAACACAGTAACTCACAATCTATTTAGAAAAGGAGAAACCCTGAGGATTTTCCTCTTCTTCTTACCAGAATGTGACATTTTGGTCAGGATGCTTGTCCTTTTCCCGCAGATGGAGCCCTTGCTCAAGCGAGTTGTGTGTTGGCTCAGCCCCAGGACAAGGAAAGCCAGCCTGCTGCAGAGTCGGGTTTCAGCTGCTCATTCCCTCCGTCTTATCAGATTGTGATTTTTTTTTTTTTTTTTTTTTTTCACTCCAGGAGATTTATTAGCTGTTTTTATTAGCAAATTCCAGGAGAAGCCAGGATGGTGGGGAAGCATGGAATGGGATCGGCAGCTCACTGCTGGGCTAACAGGGGATCAGGGTCACAGAGGGGCTTGAGAAGATATTAAAAGTAATCACTGGTGGGGTTTTGTTTGTTTTCTTTTGTTTGTTTGTTTCCATTTGTTTGTTTTCTTCTAGGAAAAGGACCCATTCTGCAGAAACCTGTATGATCTGGCAGCATTTTGATCCCATTTCCTGCCATTGTGACTAGCAGTTGACCTTTCTGCAGGGCTCATTTATGGATCACTCTGGTCTTGCCCTGGTAAGGTGTGTCCTACAGTTTGCTACGCATACAAAACGAATGGCGAGAGGTTGAGCATGGCAAGCCATGTCTCCTGGAAGGAGCCAACGCAAATCTGCAAATTTCATTTCTCCCCTAAAACACTGCAGGTTTCAAATTTTGTTTTATCCTAACTAGGAGAAAACAATATTAAAAGTGTTCACAGAGCAGAGCTGTACATCCAAATGAATCATGCTAAAATCTGTAAAATGATACATGCTGATGAACTCCAAATGTTTTCTTTGGAAGCTGCCATCATTTCATTGATTTGATTTTAAGTGGTTTTGTTCAAACAGCGAATTGAAGACATTTCTGGAGGGAGGCTGGTCAGGAGACAGGTCAGACTTGGAAGGACAGGAATGTAACACAGGTTTTATCCAACCCAGAATGAAAAGTCCAGCATCTAAAAAATGTTTTAGGATTGTTTTGAAACTGCTTTGGTTCTGTGTCAGTGAAACTGATCTCATTTCACAATTCTTGGGGAATTAAATAGTTTGATCTAAAAGAAAAGTTTTTCAAGAAACAAACCCAGCAATATTTTTGATCCCAAAGCACCACATTTCTTGGCTGCCAGTGCAGCAGAGAACTTAGATTATAATACCAAGACAGATGTTATCAATAATAAGAGGCCAAGAAACAACTACATGTCTCAGTATGAGAGAGTCCTCTGTGTTTTCAGTCTGGTCTGGCTACAAAGAAACACAACAACATTCCAGGAAAATCAAGAGCTGTGACATTAACTAATGTCACTACTCAGAAAACATGATGAAGATGGGTGCATGTACTGAATACCCAGCTTTCACACTGTGTGAACAATAAAGTCTGAGTCCCCACAGTTGTGAAACTGTGTGCAATACTCCACAGATATTGAGTTATTTATGACACAGGACTACAAACTCTTCATCGATCTGGAACTGAACCTCCCAGGTTCTCACCTGAACCTTGTCTTGAGTGAATCTGATGAAAACCAAGTGCTCTTTCTCACCAAGAAACAAAGAGTTCAAAGGGACCGCTGCATGCCAACACACCTTCAGCAGCAGAAAGGCTGTTCAGATTAGAAAGACCTGCACAATGGCTGTCTCGAGGCAGCAGGTCTGTGGAAGAAGCCTCCTTGCTCTCAGAGGTGCTGTCTTTCTCAGCAAGACCCAGGCAGCAGAAGGCCCTCAGATCATCTTTGCAAAATGAAAGAAATATAAGTGGCAGAATCTAATTTTCAAAGCTGACATGAACACTTAGGAGCCATGCAACAAGAATACTTCTTTTATCTGTTATGTTTGCTATTTGGCATTTTAAATATAAGGTATCTTGTCATGGATGATATTATTTTCCCTAGTGATTTAAACTTTCCAATATGACAGTGGACTGTTACAGGAGCCCCAGCTTTTAATCTAATACTGTTGTGACAATATGTGGCTTTATTTAGGGTAATTTCAACTACTTAACTGAAAAAGAAACTTGAGCACCTTTTTCATGAAGTGAATTTACTTTTATTAAAAGGATGAAGAAGGGGAGATGGGAAATCTTCTCTGCAAAATAAACCCATTAACACCTCCTTCTTACAAAACAAACCAGGATAATCTTTCTGCATGCCATGAGAATAGAAAAAGCATCCCTACCTTTTTACTTAAACAGGCACTGTTGCTTAGCAACCAGAGCTGATATTGCCTTTGATGACTAACACAAACAAGGCAATTCAGCACAAACATTTAGGATTTTCAGACGAATCGTTCACCTTAGGTAATGATGCAGGATGACTCTTTTACAGGAAAACATTCATGTGCAAAACAAAAGCAAGTTAATTTCATGCTGTCATCAGCCACCAGATTTTTCCACACAAACCAGACTTTACTTGCAAAGGAACTATCAACTGTTGTACCTACTGAAAAAAAACTCCAACCAAAACATTTGGGCTATAACTTTCGTCACTTAATAGTCTGCAATCACGGAAAGTAAGGCTCTAGCTCCTTTTTTATACATGCAGTTAATGGTTTACGGTAAAAATCTTCCTACTTTGGCCTTCTGAGGGAAAAGTAAAAAAAAAAACAAAATGAAGGATTCCTGAGAGACCTTCAGGGCATCTGCTAGATGGAGAGAAAGTATGCTGATTTTAAATGAAAATGAAGCAGGCAGGGAGAGAAGGCCACTGCAGAAGCAGGGAAGATGAGGAAGAAAAAAAAAAAGCCCAACTAAATCCCACAAAAATACCTAGGGAACAAACAGAGACTACTCAATAGCAGCAGTGCAAATTGTCATTGCCTTGTAGAACATAAGGCAGAAAAAGTAAGCCAGGACGACACTTGCAACTTGAAGCCTCTGGATATGCTGCAAATAGATGTTATACAGCCACTTGTAGCAATGGTCCCTCAGCCCTGGAGCTTGCATTATGGTCTCTGCTTCAAAAACTCAGCTTTACTTCAAGTCTTCATTGCTGTCTCCCTCTGCTCGATGCTCGTAAAGTGCACAAAAGAGGGGAAGAAGGGAACACTGAGCCTTCCTGGAGGTCGCTAGTGAAGGAATGAGCTAGGGTTCTCCCACATTAGGCTCTGGGGGTAAAGGCCAGAAGTCTGACAGGCACTGCAGCTCTTGCTGGACATCTCATCCCTTGTAGTGCCCTTGGGAAGGCACACCGAGCTATGCACCATTCCCTGTGCAGGGCTGGAGAGAAGCCCAGATATATTTGCAAAGTGTAACTGGTGCATGTTACTTCCCATGACCCCAGGGCCCAACATGAGGTGCTGTTTCTTCAGCAGGTAAATGACAACCAAAAGCAGAGCAGGGCTGCATCCTCACAGCTATTTTAGTCACAGGGATTTCCTCAGTGATTCGTAGTCTATAAGTCAGTATCCCCTCCCCTTCAGCTGGGGATGGAGCCAGTGCTGCAGTTTGAGATGACTTCTTCCTTTAAATCCCAGAAAGGGCTTATAGATCTTTGGCAAAGCCCTGGCAGTAAGAGCTAAGATGTCCCACATCTTTTCTTTTAAACATCAGAAAAATTTCATGTTTGAAAAGGAAGCCCAAATTATCCTTTATATAAAAATAAATATTTGCAGAAAATTGCATCAGCCAGCACTATAAAATCATCATACCCTCACATGACAGCCTTTTCTATACTTGCCTGCATAGTCAATCATTAGTGGTTTATTTTTGTGTGTGTTTGTGGCCCAGGGAACAGCTTCTCTGACCTTAACCACAAACATCTGCCCTGTAACTTTCAGAAGCACGTTTGCCCCAGTAAGGTCAACTGAAGGCATTTGAGATGCCTCATGGCATCTGCCTGGCTTCCCTCTGCCCAAGTTTTCCTTGGGGACTGTCTCATGCCTGCTAGCCTTCTACAGATGTCTCGGATACCCTTCCACATCTCTAATGGTATCCAGTACCCATGTTTTGACAACTAAATTGAGCCTTTGGTCTAACACTTTTCCTGAAATTCCTGCTCCAATAAGGAATAAATGTAGGCCTGCAAATGTGCCAGGAATTCACAAACATAGGGACTCCTTCACAGTGACAGGTCTCCTGCAAACTGCTGCTCTACCTCGCTATGATTTTTTCAATATGAGTCTACATCTTTATCAGTCTGTAAGGGTATTCCAGGAAGACCACCTTATTAAAAGAACGCAGTCTGAGATTATGCAGCAAGAAGTAGTTATTGATGACCCTAGAGAAGACCCAGAATATGTCTAAATAGCAGTAGTATTGTTTCTACCTTTTGATCACATACTGTGCACTAAAGAGGCAAACTGAGCAATGCCCTTAAACTCATGAAGTACTGTAGCACTGTTGGTAAATTCTATGCAGAAAATTAAGTTAAGTCCAGAATAATTTCAAATGCTGTCTCAGTACTCTAAGGTCAGCAAAGTAATTCTGGATGCCCCTTTACCCCCTTACTTTTGGGTTTAACTGGGTGACTTCAGATATGTGCAGAGCAAGGACTTTACCCTTTTGTAGCATTACAGTTCCCTCCTCCCCGTTTGCTTCTAGGTGCTGCCAATGCTCTGTGCCCTACAGAACAGCACCTGGAGCAGCTAAACACGTCTCCCTCAGAAGGGAATGATTAGAAAAAGATATAATTCCCCATATTCTTAGCTCTGTTTTTAACTTAGGTTGATAATGGTCTTTTTCCTATTTTTCTTCAGGTTTCCCTAAAACTAATATTAAAGAGTTAAGTTCTCCAACACTCGAGCCTTGGTCCAGTTGTTCATTTAAGTGAGTGCAATTGGGGCATTTGTCTGGAAACCTGGGTGCACATTGACATCCAGCTGTGAAGAGAATGGGACTCATTTTTTCCAATCTTGGCAAGATGAGCACTCTTAAATCAAAACAACTTAGTCATATTATGAAAGCTGAGACCCTTGCTGGTTTATATTCCTCACTGTGTTTGGGTATTTGTGTGGGCCCAGAGCCAGAAGTAGGCAAAGAGTCTGAAGAAGCAGAGAAGAGATTTTGCAGTGCCGATCAGGAAGCATTTCTGCCTCCTCCAGATGAGTCTGGGAATCACGGCCCCCTGGAACTGCCGCTTAGTGGTGGTACAGTTTGTACCAGATCTATATTTACTGGTCATGCTCTGGCTTCCAGGCATCTAAAGGAGATTGGATTTTGATGTCAAGCATCAGAGCTGGTTGTTTGAATACCGCTGAATATGTGACTGAGCGGTCAACTGCCCTCCTATGGCCCCTTCCATCTGAGATGATTACAAAAACTGACAGGAGCTTTAAAAAATTAATGAAGGGCAGCAGAGAGGCTTAAACTCCTCTGGCTGAGCAGATGCTATAGGCAAATTCGGATTGATTACAAAGATGCAGCACGGTCATGCTAAAGAAATCCAGAATTCTCTTGATTTACCAAATTCTCTCTGTAGATGAGGAGTGAGAGAGACCTGAAAAAGCAGCATATCTCCGTGACCAGCCTCCTGACTTGCAGGAGTGGGGGGAGCACAAAATGCTCTTCTTGTTCTGCTCTCCCTGCTCCAAATACAAATGCTTATGTTGCACGCTGCAGCAATAGTGTCTAAATAGGCAGTGTACAAAGTCCCCAGCAAAATTTCAAATGCCTATTCCCATGAGAGTCAAAGGGATGTTAGCTCCTGGAAACTTTGGGTTTTCCACTCTGGAGCATAAGGATTTCAGAGAAGAGGGTGTCAAGAAACATTTAATATGGAGGACCTTGAGCAACTCTGACCGACAGCACAGCAAGCAAGGAGCATGTGCTCTGTGTCAAGGATCAGCTGAGACAAACATCAAAATAAGAGAAGAGCTGTTGACAAACAGTTCGTGTAGCTGAGCAGCCTGTCTGAGTGCAGCCAAAAAACAGATGCTTAAAGAGAAACACAAGCATAAAGCAAGCATATTTCCCCAGCATGTCCTGCCAGCTTCCAACACTTCGTGCCTCAGGCATTTCCCAAGCCAGAGATTGTCTGTTGTATTTAATAGCTGCACACAGACTTCTCCTCTCAAACTTGTCCAGTCTCTTCTCACATGATGTGAACATTTAGAATCTGCAACACCATGTGGCAAGAATCCAAGGCTTTAACACATGGCAAACAAAGAACTACTTTAGTTTGCTATCGATCTTTTACCTGAAGGCCTAACTTGATGCCTTCCAACTTTTCTGTTTTATAGCCAGCAGTCATGGTAAACTTTCAATCCCTTCATCCCTTAAGCCATCCATGACACAGAGACCTTCACTATACCCATTATGTCCCACCTTGGGTTTTCCAGATGAAGCATCCTAATCCACACTGTGATGGCAGACAAAGAATCCATCCTTGATCTTTTTCTGGTGCCCCAGCACTCCAGCCTGATGGTCCCTCCATGTATTGTTGGGCCCACGGGAGGATTTCTTGTCGAAAAGTTCTGTTACTTCTTCTCTACGGCCACATTTATCTATCTGCTCAGTATATGCAATCTTCATGATAACGTTCAATTTACCTTTCAGCTTCACAGGATCATATATGACTCCTGCTGGAGAAAATACCTTTTAAGCAAGAGATGACACATTACCATTTCCAGTCCAGCTTTCAGCTCCAAATTCTTTTACTCTCGTTATTGGTCATTTTGATGCAACTTTCCCTTGCTTTTTCTTATCCTTCGGCAGGGGAAGGAAAGGCTGTTTTACCATGCTCTCAGATTTGACCTGCCAGAGGTTTATGAGTTCCAAAGTTCAGGCTTCAAGGCCCTCTTGTGTCTCCATCAATTTACCTTATATGTACCTCCCTGCTCCTTCCCTTCCTCAGACGCGCTGCTCTTCTGTTACTGTCATACACCAGATGCTTGCTTGCTTGAGCTTTCCCTTTCTTCTGGGCCCTGGGAAATGCAGCAGATCGCACCCCAGTGACACCACAGGTGCCCTGCCAGTGTGAAAGAGCTTTTTGTGGTGAGCATAATACAAGGAAAGGAAAAGGGAGGGGCAACCACATTTCAGAGAGAACACTGTCAAGGACTCAAGTTTCAGCAAGCAGAGAAGCTGCCAGCCTGAGTGGGGAAGTGGTAGCAGTGAAGGTGATACCTTTCTGCCAGATCCCACTGAGAAGGGGCCCTTGGGATGTTCCCCAGCCTGTCAGCTGGGGATAGAGAAGGAAAAGGATGAGAGCTCAGGGGGGATTAAAAAGCAAACCACCAAAACTTACCTGTCACCTGGGGGACAGACACAGTGAGAGAAGGTTTGGGTCATTTCTGAATACAACACCATTACTGGAATACAACACCAGAGAGAAGAAAAACCAACATGGTACTGCCCCAGCAGTGTCCTGTTATGTGATGAGTGATGACCTGCAATGTTATGAAAAGTCACCAGCAGTGGCAATAAGTGAAAGCTGTTGTGGCTCATGATAGATGTATACCTGATTTTCTACTATGCTACCTTAACAAAGAGGATATTAATGATTTGATTATGTGGTGTCCCGTCCCGTCCGTCCGTCCCCCCCCCCGCCCGCTGAGTCATCTTGTAGTTCCACATATCACTAGAAGAGCAAGCATCAGAAAGCATCTCATTTACTGATGCTCACACATGGATTTCTCATCTCCATAGAGAAACATGAGGCAGATTTGGCCACTAAGTGCTCACTGACTTGTAGTCAATCTCCTCAGTCCATCACCTTGACTGCCTGCCAAGTAATGGCTTTACTCATCCTATTAATATCCATCATTTGTATTATCAATGACTATGTAGGCAGAACAACTCAGACTCTCGTAGGAGCTTGGGTAACTCTGAGGGCAGAAAAGAAAAGGAAAGGACAGTTTGGAGAAAAGGTTGCAGCTCTATTACTGCCAAAGCAGGTGTTGAACAGCTTGCTCCTGTAGTTGTTGGTGAATAAAATAGGAGATGCAGCTAAGGAATGAATCACTACAAAAGTATTGCCACTGCTGTGGTTCAGTATTTTCAGACCCTCCAGTAGCAGATCCCACACATGAGATCTGAGATCTGAGCTCTGACAACTGTTACGTGTCACATATATGATGTGTTATTCTCTTTCCATGCTGAAATGCAGGTAGCCACTCTGCAGTGCCATGTTACAAAAGATACATCGACAACAGTAAGACCATGAGATACATGAACATTGAGTAATCAAATACAGTGTAATTCAAATCCAGAAGTAAGCTCTATTCTTCACAGTATTTTCACAGCATGCAATAAACCAGGATCAGACAACCAGAGCAAAATTTAGGTGTCAGGAAATTGTGATTTGTTGTTAATAAATATATAGAAATATCTTTTTCATTTGTCCTGATAATGAAAATTTCATTTTTTATTTAGGATATAAAGATGTAAAAACACTTGATAAGGCAGCTTATAAACAATAAACTAGCTACACTCACTTTTTATAGCTAGAAACTTATTGTTCTCTAAAGCTGGGATGTCTGCTTGTTGAGGCAATTGTGTGAATGGAGTAGATCGAAGAAGTAACAGAAACTTCTGAAGAATGGCCATTAACTGGATTAATAATAAAAAAAAAAAATGCGGGAGACATCAATGACAGACAATGAAACACGAAACTGTTAAAAATAGTCATTCCTCTTGGCATAAACTCCTTTTTGTGCTCTCTCTCATTTTAGAGGATGACTTTTTCCATCTCTACCATTTATGTCAGATTGAAGCTATTTGAAAAACAAAGGAAAATTAACCTATTCTAACCCAAAGAACAGATCTTTAGCGCTAGAAGGAATGGTTAAGATTGCTGTTCTGCATTAAAAGTATCAGGGTCATTTATAAAAGCTCAGGGGGATTATTTTTTCCCAAAGTTCCCACCTTCTGGTCCCTCTCATTTTCTCTTTGGTGCCTGCTTAGTAACTTATATTGGCTTAATTTGACGTATCTATGGCCAACTGGATTGTTCCACTCATAATAAATATATGTAATTGTATGAGTAGAGCCTACTTGGAAAAGATTTCTCTTAACTAGTTTCAATCTGAGACACACTTCTGTGATTGTCCAGAGGACAAGGGAAAAGTGACCCAACATTTCTGCTCAGTTTTTAAAGGCAAAAACAGAGGGAAAACCTACTCTGAACCATACAGCTGTACAGCAGGGGTGCATGAAAATAAACATCCCCCAGCTATTTTATGGAGAAAGCTGATTTAATCTCTTTAATAGCATGCAGTAATGCTGCTCACTTAAACATATTTTTCTCTAAGCTAGGTTTGATTTCTGATGTCTACTGCTTGGCAGGAACTTGAACCTATCATTGTGATTATGCCCTTTAACAGCCATCAAAAGGGTATGAATTTGGCTCCACGCTGGTGCCTGCACCTTAGCAAAGCTGAACAGTTGGTGTTGCTGAAATACAAAGAAAAACGAAGAATGTTACAAACCCATCTTACATTGCTCTTCTCAGTAGACTGCCTTGCACAAAAGTGTCAAGGCAGGAGCAAGATACACAGGCTGACAGTGTCTCAGGCCTCCATATACATTTGCTGGTAAAGGTGGAAGTTCTGCCTGTAAAGATTTTCTGCCTTCACAAAATATAAAAAGGGTAGATATCGGATGCACTAAATGCAAAATTACTATTTCATTTTTAAGGGCTGTTTCACTGCATTGAAGGCACCCTCTCTGAAACAGTTTGTCGGCCTCTTTCAAAGCCTTTGCCCAAGCGAGTGTACTGTATTTACATGATGTCCAGTTAATTTTCTTCAAGTTTCTGCTCCTGTTCTAGACTTCATTCTTCAGCACTTACTCTTTCTCTGGCCCAACTCTCCCTGTCCAACAAGTCATACAAACCCACCTCTCAACACCAGCCCCAGTTTCTTTGCTAAAATCATTCAATCTCTTCTCACCTCAGTCCCAGTCACACTTGTGCAAGAAACTTCCTTCATCCTTCTTCTTGTACCAGTTCTCAAAATCCCACCTTTGCACCCTCCCTGTGTTTCCAGGCAGCTTCCATATAATTCAGGTCACCTCCTCCTTCACACTGCCAGAGTGATAAACGTCTCTCAGCTTTGCCAAATCTCAGCCTTTCCAGACTACATGTCCTGAGATCTAAACATGTCCCTTTTCTCCCTGGTTGTGGAGTTGGAGATGTTCAAAGACATGTAACATAGCTAACTTTGGGTGAATTCTAACAGAGAGCTCAGCAAGACACATCCTTGTCCCATAGCTGACCTCCTGGCAAGGCTCAGGCTTTCAATCTGAAGGCCTTAGAGGAGATGAAGAGCAATGGACCATTTTCAAAGGAAAGGTCACCAGGAGTTTAACATGAGCAAAATGACATTTCCTCCTAGCTTTATTTACAGAGCCAGATGAACCATTTCCACTAACATTTTCAAAGCCCAGCTTGGGAATCTTCAGCACAAATAGCTAAATTGTCAAAATCAGAAAAAAACAAGAGTGGGTTACTTTCCTGGGGAATGCTATGGGAAGAGAAGCCATGCACCAACTCTGTCAGAGAACTTTTCCCCTCTAAACGAAAGCTGGCAGCCACTCCACAGTCCAAATGGTCACTGCATTTCTTTTTAGTGAGAGTTTGGACCAGCTTCAAGCTTGGTGCTAAAATTAGGTCTTTTACTAAATTAGGTTTTTAATTTCCCAGTTCAAAGGCTAGCAGTTTTCAGAAACCATGTAAGCCGCTACTGAAGGCTACAGTCTGGACCACAGTTCTGAGCCCAAGACACCCAACAGAAGCAGTTCTGCATTTTGTAGGAAGCCAGATGAGCGTAGCTCAAAAAGGCAAAAGTGTCACACTTCACATCAGTCAGCTGCTAATGGGGAAAATACAGTTCCACATTTCATGAAAGTCAAGGAATAAGAAAGATGAATACTGAGACACAGAGCTTTGGCTACCATTGCAGCGCATGCTAGTTTAGAGGCGCCTTTTCTAAGAGACCTCCCTCTACAGGACACAAGTTCTTCCGAAGACATAAACAACATGCCAGCCTGACTGATGTGATTCATCACTGCTTTCTTTGATGAGATCACCACATGCTGTTGCAGAGCAGAATAAGCCTCACTGCCTGAGCCTGAATTTTATGGTTCAAGAATCAACAATGTTTTTGCTCAGGAAATTTATAGTCTTTGCCAACCCCAAACTGGAATGAAGACACATCAGTCACATGTTGCAACTTTCCAGCAAATTCAGCTCCACATGCACTATTTCAGTTTTCTTTTCTGGTTGTGTCATTTTGCAAGTAGACATCAGGAAAAAGGTTAAAAGTCAAAACAGGCAAGCTGTATCAATAAGTTAAATTCAGATTTCCTTGAAATAAGTAGCAGTCTCAGAGTGCCAACTTAGATCATGCAAGACCATGAACATTAAAGATGTTTGGCTCAGAAAAATTACCTTTATTCATTTGCCACCAGTGCCCTCTTGAGAGGGGCTTTTTTTTGAGCATTCAAAAGCAACACTGCACTAAAAAGTGCTCTACCCTTCCAGGTAGTCAATTTTACTTTTCACATCAAATATGTTAACTTGCCGTTAAACCACTGCAGAGGCCCTCCTGAAATTCTATACATGTGCTTTCTATATACTGTTTTTTCTTTCATTTTCACTTCCAGTTACTGATTATGTTTCAGGTCAAAAAGGTCCACATGCAGAAAATAAAAATTTAAAGAGACAGATAGGCAAGGTCATAATCTATAGCAAAGATTTTTTGTTTCTTTTTTAATGCAATCATCCACCTACCTGATGTGCTGTCTTGCTTATGCACTTACCTTTCAAGAAAAGTTTTACAAGTATTTATCCCTTTTTCATCAGAAGTTAATCAATTAGTGCAAATGACGATGCATGCTCAGCAGGTACCAATATATCGCTTTATTTCTTGGTAGCAAATTAAGGCTTTATAGTGAGATTTGTACAGTACAGGCCAATTTAAACATTAGAAACCTTAAAAACCATGTAGCACTATTCACTCAATTTAGCATAGCCAGAAAAGTAGCTTTTTTTTTTTTTTTTAATAAACAGTTAAATGTTACTAATGAGGCCTTATATTTCATGAGTGCAAATGGCTCAAAATCCCACCATCCCAGGAACTGGTTTAATATTTAACTATCCTCAGGGCCATTTTGAGATAAAGAGACAAACAGAGAGCATAGCTGGCTTGGATAAAATATACTGTACTACTCGCTGGAGAAGAATCTCCACTTTTAAAAACACAGAAACAAAAACCAAAATAACATTCACTGGCCAAAGGATGGTATCACTCCCTATTAGTCACTGATCAGTAATAGTAGCAGTGACAAATTCTTTTTCCATGGCCCTGTTTGCTTTAGTACAATGTGATTCATAATTCAGAGTTGATGACATCCTGTATGTTAAGAAACTCAGAACTGGAGGAATGTACATAAGTTGCAGGAACTTGTGCAACAGTAGGACAAGTTCCCTCTGCAGGGACATGTCCAAACCATTGCTTTTCTGTAATCTGAGAGAGCATTGCTACAAGTACTTCCTCAGCAGTTATGTATTTTTCTCCAGCATATGGATTTTCACTTCGTATCAATGATTTTATTAGTGTTGTCTGGAGATGATGGAACTACTGCTTATGAAAACCAGACACGGTGCTTCCCTTCTTATGTTCTCTACTGAGACATTTATAGTACTTGAGCTGAATGTATGAATTCACCTGCCAGTCAGGCGCAGGGGGCCTGCCTGAAAATATCATCACTCTAACATGTCTGGCATTCAGATCTGATTATTAAATGTGAAAACGCACAGAAATGGCTGCCAAAATATTGTGAAGAAAGTAACCATGAAACGACCACGCTCTGGGGAAGGAGGCAATGAGATATGGGAACCTCCAAACCACTTTTGTTCTTCCAGGAGCAATTCAGTGAACAGTGACCATGAGAGTACAAGGGGCTCCCAGTGTCACAGGACAACAAAGGAGTTTTAATTCCTTTCTGAACAGCAGCTGTTTCTCCAGCCTAAGGGAATGCACACAGACAAGGTTCACAAAATCTAGATCTAACATGAATGACACTCTAAGTCCCTCTGTCCCCAGGGGTGTCGTCTAACATCAGGCTAACATCTTTGAAGTCTTGAGATCAGCCGTCTATCTTTTGAAATGGAAGGCCACAGGAAAGGGTTGGGGTTTTACGTGTATTAAGGCACGTATTGAATTTACCTCAACTCATGTGCCTGGTTTGCTAAGGGAGAGGTCACTGCAGTGGTGCCATGGCTGCTGAAGAGGTATAGAGAAGGAACTAAGACAGACTTTCTGGTGGCAGCTACGCAGCACAGCAACTGGGACTGCCCTGTGCAAGCTGCCCCACCATGCCTCAGAGGGTCCCTGGTATACTACAGTGCTATCTCAGCTTGTTGCAGAATTACAGCAGCTTCCCAGGATGATTGCTGGCTATTCCCTTTGCCAGGCCACCAATACCTCAGCTGGTTTCCTTCACTCAGGTGAATATGTCATTACTTATCAGACCCAGAAGTCCCTATCTGCTACCAGAGGGTGGTGCTACACATGCAGGAGAGGGCAGATTTAGAAATTAAGGCAAGCAGTAATGATGCGCAAGTGACCTGGAAGTGGACCTTCCAAGAGAATCCACTCATGGATCTTCAGATTCACGCAGTAGAGTGCTCAGCAATGGCCAGCAGGTCGTATTCTGCCTCAATCAAGTATATTTAAGAACATTACCCGGTATTTCCTGAGGGATTAAAATGGATGACTACCAAAGACAAGCTACTTGGAGACAAGAGGATGCTTAATCAGCCATATTGGAAGAAGTCAGGGAACACAGACACATATTGCATAGTCAGCTTCATGAGCACAGCTGGAATTCAGATGTATTTGACACAGCTTAGTAGCATTTCCAAAGGAAGGATTATGTGCTATTTCCTTTGGAGGTAGCTACTGCAGCCTGGGACAAGATCATGGCTGTAATGGAAATGGCACCCCACCGGGGATGCTGAGCACTCATTGCTTTTGCATTATGGCAGGCTCTCCATGGAGACCCACCACACCTTGAAAAGTGATCATACAAAAAGCAAACAAAATAGTCCTCTAGAAACCCCCCTCACCCACAGCATACAAGAAAAGCCGACTCCCGTGAGCTACAGAAAAGACAGCATTATTGAATATGGGAGTGTGTGTTTATACAACAGTGTTTTTAATACTGCATTGTAATGACAGGTGTTGGGTGCCCTTTCAGAAGAAGGCAGGGTTGGTGTGCTCTATAATACAGCGCTTGCAATGTCGTTTAACAAATCGCAGAGCATCCACAGAGACATCGCAGTCCTGCACGTTCAACATCTGCAGGTCAAAACAGTTGGCAGCTACAATCTGCAGGCCCTGCCCAGTGATGCTCTCACATGATTTCAGGCTCAGGCGCTTCAGGTTGAAACAGTTGAGGGCTAGAAACTCCAGACCGGTGTCTGAGACCAGAGGGCACTTGCCAATATCTAGCGATTTGAGTTTTGTGCAATTTTTGGCGAGGTACTCCACACCATGGTCCGTGATGCCCTCGCAGCCCCGCGCATTGAGGTAGCGCAGTTTGCTGCAGTATTTGGCTATGTAACGGATACCCACATCTGTGATCCGGCCGCAGTGTGCGATGCTAAGATATCGGAGGCGCGACTCCAGCTTGGCAATCTCCCGCATGCCAAAGTCACTGACAAAGCGGCAGTCACTCACGCTCAGTTCCTTAATGGATGTGCAGTAAATCATCAGGTAGCGGAGACCTTCGTCGGTGATGCGGACACAGCGGCGCAGGTACAGGTGGGTCAATTGAGTGCAGTGAGCGGCAATGGTGTGCAGTCCTTCGTCCTCCAGGACAAAGCAGTCTGTCATGTCCAAGTAGCGGATGGAGATTTGTTTCCCATGCAAAGGAGACAGCTTGATGGAGGCTTCACGAGTCAGGCTGATGCATGTTACTTTGGAGCAGCCTAAGAGGAAAAACACAGCAAATTTAAGCAAGCGTTAAAAACAAATCACACAGCAAGGTGAGCATAAAATAGCATGCTGGATGCAATGAAGGTATCTTCACATTGCAAGTGCAGAACCATCCTGGCTGACTGGTCTGGATTTGCTGTGATGTTTCCCTGCACCAGAGAGAATAACACACTCCACCAGAGCCAGTGAGGTTGCTTTGGGATTTCGAGCACTAGCAAAGTGACAGACTGATTTTGTCCATATCCCAAGCGCAACAGAATGGTCCTAGGTTTGTCTGGGGGCAGTCTATGGTTTGTTTCTGCAATCTAAACCCAGTGACAATTTGCTACATGACAACTTAAGCAGCTTTTTTGATCAGAGGCAGTCATGGCTGACTGGCTGAGTCTTTAAAGCAACATCAGAGAGGCTCTTTCACCATCCAACCCCATTATAAAAAAGACAGACCCCACCCACCCTCCAAAAAGCATTTGGAGGACAGATGTGAATCCTGCATTCTGGGAACAATGTAAAACTATGACAAGACTATGCACTTGCAGAAAGGTGGAGATTCGGGTAACATAAGGAGAATAGGGAGACTGAGCAGGAGCCCACAGACTGGTAGTGGTTTGGAAGAACATGGACAGATGCAGAAAAGAGCTGTTTCAAGTGAGAAAGCCTGGCCATGAATGGAGGTGACTAGAGGCCAAACACCAGACCTTGCAAGGGAAGATAAAGGGCTAGATTAAAGGGAAAATCACACTAACAGCCTTCTCCCCTTTTTAACCTCCACTCTGTGCATGGTGCTCAATGACAGCTTTTGTACTTCAAAAGTGCTGCCTCTGCTGCACTGCAAACAGGCAGTTTCAGGCTTCTGAAGGGGAATTCTTTTCTGTGCCAAGCTCAGCTGGGCACACTGCATTAGCATGGCTAGAAACAGCTGCAAGGAAGAAGGGAGAGAAGATCTGCTAGAGATCAAGGACTAATAGTTTTAACCATAAATGTCTATTCAGACAAATTCTGCAGCTTATGCCTAAAGAGGTCCTCTCTGGTAGGCATAAAAAGCTTTCTTGGCTAAATGAGAAGGAAGGAAGCATGAGGTTGAGGAGAATGCTGTCTGCTGAGGATCCAAGAAGGCGGAATGCTTTAATGACTGAAATTAAAAAGTGAATGGGTCAGAAGTCTTACAGAAGGGTTGCAGTCACATACATCAGTGTGTAATCAATGTTTTGACAAGCTCAGTATATTGCCTTGTCTAGTTATTTTGGCTACACTAAAACATTTCTTGGGAAGGGCATTCAAAATGGTTTCACCAGAAAATGTCCATGTTGATACAGAACTGCCTGATTTTTAGGCAAAAATGACAGGTTTCTGGGTCTGCAACAAATTTTCTGTCCTAAATAATAAAAAATGCAAAAACAAAACCTTGTAACAGGATTTTCCATAAAGTATAACTGATTTTAAAAGGGAGGAGAAACCTCCAAACAGATTGAAAAAAAATGTTGGCCAGCATGTTAGATAATAACTTGCAGTCAAGCTCAACCAACTTTGAGAGATATCTCAGACCTGCTCACAAAGTGGATGCTGAAAATGACAGAACTTACATTGTGGAAAACTCTTAAAGTTAATATGAACATCTGGTTTTGACATTAAAGATTTTGGTACGTTACTGCTGCCAAGTAACCATCCAAAGGGGAGAGGGATTCAGCTAGATATACAACTGTGAACTGGGTTTTAATTAACTAGCTACAATTATAGCGTCATCCCCCAGCACGTGTACCCAACTTCTCTTGCTCAGTATGAAACCAAACCAGTGAACCACTTCAGAGTGGTTTGAAAACTGCTTGAGTGTTTAGGTGCAAGACTTGTCCTCCTAACTGCAGACAGAAGGAGGGGAAAAGGGAATGCTGCTTCCAAAACATCCTCCAAAATTACTCACAGAAGAATGAAAAAATGTGCACTCAAAACAAGATCGCAGAGATCAATTATGTTCAGTTCATATGCAGACACATGCAGCAAAAGTCATGTCTGAACCCAAACACCCTGACTTCTGAGCATGTTCAAACCCATGATTTTTCTTTTACCAGCCCCAAAATGAAAGGACAGCTCAGAAAAACGTGAGATTAAAATTGCTTTCCTGTCCTGCTGATGAGACAGAATTCAAGGAAGACAGGTATTTTACTTGCCCTCTACACAGTTTGGACCAAACTGATGAGATCTTAGGGCCAGACACCATCTTCCAGTTCTGAAAGCAAACTGGCTTGAGGAAACCGCAAGTGAAGATAGACCCTAAAAGAACCTATTTCAAGATCTGGTACCATCCTTTCATTTTCCCTGCTTTTGAAAAAAGTCGCCTTTAGTATACAGGTTATCTATCAGTAGGAGATGTGGACTAAAGCATTTTCAGCCATCTACAAGCCTCCAGGTACCCTCAGGATGTCAATAGACTGGTGTGCCAAAGCAGTTCAACTCAGCAATTCTACTTGTCCTGTTTCTCCAGGTCCATGACGTTTGAGCCCCTCAACTCTCCATGCCACCCTAGAGGGCGTAGTAAGAAAAGCACAAATATGACAGGGATGCAGACAGCCTTCAAAGTCATGTGTAGCTCTAGGTCTCAAACACACAAGCACATACATTTTCTCCTAGCATTGGAAATTCTCCAACCTGAATGTGAGGGTGCCAACACAGAACTAATGTCAGTATGTACTGAAAATAAGTAATTCATATGCAAGGTCATTGTGAATAGGCTTGCAGAGACTCCTTACGACCTGGCTGTTTCAGAGACCAATCACAAAAAGTTAATAATTCTGACATTGCTACTTGGTTTGATGCCTTCCATGAGGTTCTGCCATCCTAGGAGTATTAGGTGAAGGATAAATCAGTTAAAAATGAAATAAAAGGCAGAAAAAAGAAAGAAAATCAGTGTACACCAGATAGGCAGCCTCAGAAAAATCAGTTTATCTGGGTACCAGTAATTCAATAGCATTGCTTCCTCTCCCCACTTTATCTTGCTTGTTGCTATTAACACCTCTGCAATAACAAATCAGGTCCAGCTGATTAATAGCAACATTAGACTGATAACAAGTGAGATCACAAAAATAATACTGAACATAACATTAACCTCAGTGTTCTGCTTGGTTGCATCCTTTCCATCAGGTGTCAGCCTATTTGCAGAGAAATTCTGTGTGGCTGACCTTGGGAAAAAATACCTATTTTTGGGAGAACAGGTCTGAGGAATATAGCCTAAAATATTTCTGCTGATCTAAACAACTGCAGTGAATCATGATAACTGAGCAAAAGGAAAAGGAGAAAGCCACTAAGCAAATATATGCACTACTGAAAAAAGTAAGAAAAAAAAAAGTCTAAGCTAGCTAAGTCTCATTAAAATAACAACGGAAGCAAGGGGACCTTGAAGTTTGGGATGACAACTGATATTCATAACCAGACAAAAGCCTAGCACTGATTCCGAGCTCCTTCTCAAGTCACTTATCAGATTCAGGAACATACATTATGTATATATATAATCTGCTTATTAATCATGTATGTATGTGAAAAAGATAACACAAGTTTTGCTGAAGTAACTCTCCTTCACCATATGATGTAGCACTGACAGCAACGTGGGCCCCTGTAAGGTGGCTTTGTGCAAAAATCTATAAGAGGCACTTGTGCTGTTTGGATGGGCCATCTCTATTAGCTTGGCTCCATCAGTGGAAGTCTGGCCACTCAAAAAGTGCTGCTGGCATCTGGGGCATTGAGATTCTAGCAGTGCCTGTCTCATCAGTGCTGTGTTAGGAGACTGGCATTCCTACTTCAAAAGGCAACACAGAAAGGGAACGTGTGCAGTTGTGGGGCCAGGGGGTTGACAAGCATGAGGCTTTTAGAATCAGAGGCATCTGTACTGGAATATTTCCTGTTACCTGACACATCCAGGTGTTCCAGGTTTGGGCACAGTGACACGACATCAAATACTGCCTCATTGGAAATGTTGTAACATCCTGACACCTCCAGCCTTCTCAGTTCTGGACAGCACTGGGCAATGGTGTAGAGTCCTCTGTCTGTGAGCCGCCTGCAGCCACTAACAATTACTGTCTCCAACATGAGACATACGTTGGGTGTATCCTGACAAAGCCTCCGGGTCAGCACTTTAAGAGCCCTGTCTACATTGATTGTCTCGCCGGTCAGGCGAATAGTCCTCCAAAGCCGAGGGTCCCAGGCAAGGTTATACCAGCGGCGGCACACACGGGCACAGCGGCACAGCTGGTTGGTGGGCAGGAAGGAGAATATCTGGATCATGGAGTGATCAGGCAGTCGGTCTATATGGGCCTGTTCCTTCTGGTGCTTGGACGCCAGCCGGATGAGAGGATGCGTGAGACGGGTTGGAGGCGGCGAGTGGACCATGGCCACTGTTTCCCCAGTGACTGAGGATGAAGACGTTGACGACCCCCTGCCATTCTGGAAACCAGGGGAATTTGGTGGAAATATTAATGCTGGACTGGGTGTGCTGAGCGTCCGCATGCTCAGGTCGGAGTCTGGAAGACAAAACACATGATTTCAGTGAAGGGTGGGCAGACACAGACCTCCCTGCCCAGCACAATGCCCCACTAGCCAGCTTGTTAATGGAACATGATGGGCTTTGGGGTTTGTTGGGGGTTAAGCAGTCATCTTTACCAGTGAAAGTGAGGAAATTCATATTTCAAAATCTATCATATACTCTGAAAACACTGTTCACCTTAGTGTTGGTACACAACAGAGATGTACCCCTAACTGCGCTGCCAGAGCCATGCTACAAAGAAGAGCCTGCACATCTGAGCTCTGTAATGAAGAAAAGACGACAATGAAAGTCCAGCGGCTTTAATTCTTTATACTCCCAAATAAATACTGCAAAAAATGAGTATCTTTGAGTCACAGGCTCTTTTGAGTAACTGCCCATACCCTTGACACTACCCAGGAAGCTGTTAGCCATTAGGGGAGGAACACTGTGGGGTCCTTCACCTCTCAGCAACTTCAGCCATTCAGTGGGAGGCCAAAGAAAGGCTCACAAGACAAATGCTACTTCTTTCACCAGACCTAGGCAGATAGTTGTCACGGTTTAAACCCAGCAAGTAACTCAGAACCACTCAGCCACTCACTAAAAGCACAAACCCGTACACTTATTTTCATTGTGTCATTAAAGATGTTAATTTTTATTAATGCAAACTGGAACTCAGCAGCACAACCAAGGGCCCAGTCCCCAGTTCTTGAAGGGGAGGATGCTGTGCCTCTTGGGTGATATGGTTTAGTGGGAGGTGTCCCTGTCCATGGCAGGGGGGCTGGAACTAGATGATCTTAAGGTCCTTTCCAACCCTAACTATTCTATGATTCTATGATTCATGTGCTCTCAGGAAGCACTCCTTTCCAATGGACTAAAGTGAGCTTCAGCTGGATTTGAAAAAAATAAGCCCAGATCTGTCAGTATGGATCTCAACAGAAATTCTTTATGAGGGAAAGAACCACCCAGAGATGACTATAGGAACCACAATTATTGCCCAGTAGAATAACAAATATCATTAATGGAGTAAGATCAGTGGGTTTAGAGCACCAAGCTTTCCTTCACATCACATCTTCTCTTGCCACTTCAGTGTTCAGGCATTTCAGGTAAGCCTGCAACACCATCTCCTTAAGTAACACTGACCCTACAGCTCTGTGATTGTGACAGCACAGATATGGGCTAAGCAGGGTAGAGCCAGAAACACATTCCAGAAAACTGGCCAGATCTGGGTTTAGGTGGAGTTTTAAAATTAAGTATATTTTACATGAATTTGATCATTGTATTACATATGAATTTCCCCATCAAGCTTATACTTAGCCCAGCACAGGCATGAACTGATCTCACTGGCTACTACAGTAGCAGCCACAGGCCTGCATTTTCACAGTGTCTCTGTAAGGGAGAGAGGCACAACAGTCTAGCTGAAGAATCCAAGACACAAAGTCCAGCAGCTTGCATAGGATCACCTAGTTCAGCTGCAGAGAGATCAAAATCATCACCTTACATTTAAGGAATAACCTACACTACCCAGCTCCTTCCTTCTTCCTCTTCTGTATCTTATTTTAATTACACAGAAACTCAGTATGTCAGCAAGTAACAGGAAAAACATTTTCTTCAAGGCTTCTGAGTCTATGCTATGGCTACGTGGACCTAACCCAGGGACTTGTCTACTTTTGAGCAAGAACTGTATCTTAACACGGAGTGGGTTTTGCAGACACTCGGGTCTCCTTTGAGACTTCCTAATACCCCATGCCAGCTATTGCAAATGGTTGCATTGAGGAGAGTTATTTGGAAAGCATCTGGTATACTCTGGTATTTTAAAAATGAGATTTACAGCTGGGGAGAAGAAAACCAAACCACCAGCAGCAGCCAGGCTCCTGCAGGCAAGCACTGAATCCACACACCACTTAGGCAGCAGCCCCCTAGATTAATTTTTGCAAGGACTTAGCATACACTTGACCTCCCTCATGCTACAACCAAAGCCAGCGACAGTGCTTGAAGTTAAACATGCGCAGAAGATGTGGCAGACTGGGAGCTCTTTTCTTGAGATTTTAAGACAAGGGTGCTCCTAAGGTAAAAAAACCAACCAAACAAACAAAAAAAACCAACCAAGAAAATACCACACTTTTTTTCAAATGCAGAATGTATGTTCCATTACCACATATATTTGGCATTTTGAGTTCCTCTCCTTTCCTTCTATTTTTTCATTTGTTTAGGGCTTTTCATTTGTTTGTTGTTCGTTTTTTTACACAAACCAACACAAAAAGGGAAAACATAATGATATAAATGAAACCCACAGAACTAAAACTTGTTTCTGCACCACAAAATAGATGGAAATAAAGTAAAAAGGATAAAATTCATTTTTAACATCTGCTATAAATGGTTTTTAGTACTGTGGGAATGATTACCTCCTGTCAGCATATTTTGAAAATATACATTTTTAGTCAGTGGGTTATTGTTGCAAACACCTAGAAATTTCTGCAGGGCTACATTCTCCCCTGCTCTCTACTCCTCAAGTATAAAGAAGCATATAGTACTCCCAGATTCTCCTCTCTCCCCTGGCGATCAAAGCACCAAGCTAATATTGCTAATCTCCAGTCCTTTCGAATCAAAAGTGGCATTCCTTCATCACTCCTGGGCACCCTGTGAATAGTCAATGCCTTAGACATTCTGGGTGTGTAACGAATTACCAAAATGTGGTTTTTAACTTAGACCTAGAGCTAAAACAGGTTTGACCTTCTGTTTTATGGGTCTGCTTCGTGCTTGCTTCATGCTCTCTGAATTCTCTCATTAGTATAGCAGTTCCAGATGTGCATCCTGTATTTCCTTTACCTTCCACACTGAATGTGTGACATGTGAAACTTGCTCCCTCCACCTTTGGGGTATGGACTTCCAGGCAGACACATACAGATGCACGCACCTACCCTGTCTCCCCACTCCAAAGTATACTGGGGAAAGACTGAAGTGTTGTCATTATGTTTGAATAAGAGAGCCGAAAGTGTTACTGCTTTGCTGGGCCCGTAACGCAACATGTTGTCAAGCAAGAATTTTGCTGGTAGCTCAGCTGAACTCTATACAGAGGCATTCCCGCTTACTGTTCGTTGTACACCCCTAAGGGGAAAAGAAAAACCAGCAGGTGAGACCAGGAGCTTTTTGCCAGTAAAAACTTGGACAGCTTTTTGCTAGCATTTAAAGCTTCAACAAAACACTTGGCCTACTGTACATTTTCCAGGCTTTTCAAGTATCTCTGGGAGGGGCTTCCTGTAGCACTGTCTGAACCTCTGAGGGTTTCCGTCAGATTTTGTTCTTCAGCATTTCCTGAGAGCTAGCTAACAGGCTGAGTCAGTCTGAGACAGGGCAACTTAATGACAGTATGACCTTAATAAACACAGCCCTGCAAGTGCGAATGAAGTTACTGGCTGCAGTTCTTAATACACATTTTACACACACATGCCCTATATAAGCATTTCTTTTCCTGAAAAATCCCAGTTGTTTACAAGCCTGAAATGCAGCTTTACATGTTGGTGATGTTAGAAAGTAAAAAACAGATTACGAAGCAGCCCTTATACTTCCTATGACCTCTTCAACCCCTTTGCCTCCATGATTACCAATCTTCTGTGCGAGACACTTTCTATTAAAGCTTTGCTTAGGCTCTGAAAATCGTTTATTGATGCAAGAGAAAATTTCTTACCAATCTTTAAAGAAATCTCAAACGATGCATGCCAGAAAGAACCATAAAAGCTGACACAGAGGGAGAAAATGCACTGGAGGGAGTTTTCTTATTCCATTAGGAATCTGGTTTATTTCAAAAGATTCTTTCCCCCCCCCCCCCCATTCGTTTTTCAATTAATATATACATCTGGGAGAAAAGAGCCTTTAAATATGTATCATTTAAGCTAAGATCTAGTCTCAATTCCTTCTGGCATTGACAATAATACACAGCCTCTGATTTTAGAACAGAGATGATGTATTTCCATCATTTCACCAGTGCCACTCACTAACATGCGACACTTCATATCCAGAACCCAGCATGGACATTTTAAAAAATGTCTGAACCATTTTCCATGCTTATAGCGTGACTCCTTTCAACCACACCTTCCACTATGGTATTGAGGTTGTGCCTTTCTTAAAGCGAACCTATACTGAGCTCCTCAAGCTAATGAAATTAACATGAGAACCTGGGTGAACATCTATCAAACTTCATGTTCTTATTGTACAACTAAATAGGATCCTTTGCGTTGATCTGTGATCACCACTGAGGTATTTAGCAAAACTAAGGCAAGAATTAAACCAGACTATGTTCAGGCTCTGAAAAGTCAGTATAGCTTAGAAAAACAAAAAGAAATTGGTATTCCTGACAAAACATTAGATGCAAAATAATGTGTGCATGAAGCATTTATGCATAGTACAGGGATGTCACTTAACATCTCTTCAACAACAGTACTGCATAGATATTACATATTTTACTAAGTGTAATGTGAGTATAGACTTCACATTTTTACCACAATACCATCAACTTCATGCATGCTAAGTATTCCTTTTACAGAGATGGGGGAAAGTGGACACCAAATGGCTGTAGCAGCTATGGTTTATGATTCAAAAGGGAAGAGAAGCAGCTGACAGTTTTTTACGGGGGGAACAGTGCAGGCTGATTTAAGTAGAGACTTCTGAATTTGACAAACAGACGTCAGATATGGCTGTGTGCCCTTAGAGGAGATTAGGTAAAGGAGTTAGCTAGGACAGCAGGATACAACAGGGGCATTTGCTTTCTAAGGCCTTGGGCACAAAGTCTGAGAAGAAGTGATACCTACAAAAGAGCATCTTCCACATCACAAACATCCTTGGGTATTTCTCTTAGGCTAAGTCACCCTACTGACCCGAGTTCCTCCCAGCTCCGGGAGCCCTGGAGGAATCAGAGAGCCCGTAATAGCAAAGAGGCAGCTGAAACAAAACCATGTAAACTTGCACAGGACAGCAGCAGGAAAGTACACCAGACAGAAAGGGTTGCTCAGCAGAGATATCTACATGATTTTGCAACCTTTTACAATCAAGAATGTACAGAATGAGAAACTGAGTTGAATGAGCTCTCTTGTCTCTCTCCAAGTACCCCAAGTACACTTAAACCATCTCCGATGTGCATGTCTGCCCTGTTCTTCATTTCCAGGGACATTACTCAGCTCACTGCGGCTCCTGTTCCAGTGTTGCCACCATATCAAATTTCTAAGTTTTTCCTCTAATGCAAGAGGAAAATGCTTCGCACAAGAACCTCTGTCTTGACCCTCTCCTAGTGACTGCAAAAAATGAGAGGTCTCTATTGCTCCTGCAGGGATTTCTCACATGCATTTGCTCAAGCCTCAGCTCTTTCTCCCTAGTCCCATTACTAATCTTCCCCGTTTCTCCTAGTTATTCCTTTAAATTTTCTCCAATCTGCGTGTATTTCCCTTAAAGCACAGTGCTCCAAACTGAGCATCACACATCACCCCACCGCACCAGCAGTGGATAAAGTGGAGGAGTCCTTCTCACCTATGTTTCATGGAAACCATGATGTCAACCTTCCAGAATTCAACAGTCTCGGAAGGATGATGCATTCAGTATATGGTTCGACATATCGCCTGGATTCTAGCACACCATACAGCTGCCTGGCCATTTATACTCTTCATCCATGTTTATATAAACCATTCATCTTTCCCACACATGTGTCCTGAGAGACTGGTATGTTTTCTTTCTCCTTAATCTTGTATTTTTTTCCAAGAGCATTTTAAGTTATGAACAACCTCCTCAAATTGCGCTCATTTTCACTTTTTCAAACATACTGCAGGTCCAGTGTCACAAGTTTTAACCCACTCCGCTGTACGCTGGTAGTTTTATGCCTCAATGCAATTAAACCAAATGGCTTCTGGAGAGGGATGGAAAGTCTAGCAACCTATTAAGGAATAATGTAAAACATAGCAGAGCAGATCCCTACAGGGTCCTTCTTGAAACATCATCACAGTTGACAAATACTCATATGCAATACACTATATTCCTCCAGTGTCCACCTTAAGACGATTTCATTTAGTCAGTATTTCATCTGTGGCTTGCTTCCCATACAGACATGAAAGAGTCTAAATAAATCTGAAACAGGTTACAGCTACTGTCTCCCAATCACTGGACAATTTATTCCTACCAAAACAGAAAATTAGATTGAAAAGTAAAGTAAAAGGGACAAAAAACCCTTTGTCAAAGGCAAAGACTTATTTCTTATGCTATGAGATCTTGTAGGTGTGCAACTGTCCTTTTGAGAGTAAAGACATGCAACAAAGCTCAATTTTTCAGTGTAAGAATGAGCAGCTCTGGAGCTCATGAAGTAATCACATCCACATGCTCTTGGAAGTAATGGTTTCACAGAACTTAAAATAACCTTTTATAGTTTTTAAAAACCTCCCACAGAATGTAATAACAAACTGTACCTATTGTACAAGACTAGAGGCATTGTTACAAGACCATGTGGAAGAGGGATGTGTTACTTAGATTTGAAGCCATTCCATAGTAGTTTCTGTGTGACATTTTACACCTTGGATTATACTGGTGTAACTTCCCTGTGATGTTGAGCTCCAATTTTCTTTACTCTACAAACTCCTCCACATACATTTGGAGACCTGATCTTGCATTCCTGGCATATTCACACTAGATGCCTTAAGTCAAACAGCACCACAAATGAAGTAATCGCTACAGTTTTATTAAGCAAATAATTCTTCCTTACTATTAATTTGTTAAAACCTGAAATTTATTTCCCCCCTACTGACTTTGTCCCCTGCCACTTGGCATGAATTAATTTTATCCCCATATTTTTGAACAGAACTAAAAATAGAAAAACGGGGGGGGGGGGGGGGAAAAAAAAAAGTATTCCACTTAT